>VWZD01007550.1:0-194093 GCA_013396695.1 Sakesphorus luctuosus | reverse complement strand
GCTTATAATAACTTGAACTTATGCGTACAACAAGTCTGGAGGAAATTCAGTCAATCCAATTGGGGATCAGAAACGTTTTAGAATTGACTTGGCCCATTTTACAGTGCAAATTGTAATTTTGAATAAATATACTAAACCATCCTTTGGATATTCATTGATCAGCATTAGAATTGTAGCTTTATACAGAAACAAAAAGGCTCTCTTTGTCAGACATAACTGGACATCAAGGTCAGATTTGAAAAGCTACATCTACGTGCTCTGTTAGATATGTTGTTATGTGTAAGCTACTTACTGGCTGCAATATTTGGCTATACCTCTAAACATGGCAATGTAGATACAATATGTTTCTGCTGCCTTGGTAAATTCTTTTAAAACAAGGTAGTTGCTAAAAGTAGAAAAGAAAAAAATCAATTCTCTGACCAGCAAATCAATTATAGTATCACTGCAAGTATCAATAACAGAAAAGATCTCTCTATTACAAAAGAGTGATTAATAATAATACTATTGACTACAATACTAAGAGATTTCCTTTTGCTGATGCAATTGGAATACTTATGTTTATGTACAATATTTAAGAATGAAAAATTCTCAGAGATAAGATCAGAGGACAATTTAGTGATGATAGATGGAGTGGCTAGAAAAATATATTGGATACACAGTTATCAATAGATAATTGTAAAGGCTTAATCAGTATGTTTAAACAGAGGTCACAATGGTGTTACAATATTTAATGACTTCTGAAATCATGGTATCAATTCAGAAATCCCAGAATTTTAGGTTGATTCACTGTGACAAGAAATAATAGGATGAAACACCAGACAGTAAGAAAAACTTACCAACAGTGAACTTTTCGAAGCACTAAAATAGGTCATCTGGGCAAAGGATGTAATTCTCGCCACACAATGCCTTGAAGAAGAGGTTGTATAAACATCTAATGTTATGAATATAAACTTAGTTAACCTTCCTCAGAAGGACAAGGTGGCCTCTCAAAGTCCTCTCACTCCTAAGATGGTGTTATAGGCCAATTACATAGCTACTCTTTAACTGTAATGTTTCTCTCCAGATCTGAATCGAGACTTGTACAGAGGTTTAAAGATGTTCAGACATTACATTTGGCAGTAATAAAGACAGGATTTTCCATGTAACAGACTGAATTGAGGTATCTCTGACTTGGTCTGCCCATCAATAGATTCAGTTTCAGTATTTAAAAAGAATATGTGTATTAAGTTCGTTACAACTGGCTTGAATTAATTTGCATTTGAGGTCTATGTACTATAATGAACTGATCAAAGGTGCATATTGCTTTGAATTTACTCTTGAAATATAAATCCTCATTTGAAAAGTTTAGAATTGGCCAAAATATGTGTGGTTGCATGCACCTTTGAATTTGGTTCAAAGCAAAAAGGCAAGGCAAGACCAGGTGATTTCTGATATGAGTTGGTAAACTCCAGATGCAACATGTATATGCAGTGAAGAAATCTAGGTCTTGAACCCGTCATTGAGCCAGTAATCCCACTGGACTGAGCAGAATGGCGGGTACAGTGTCCATGCAGAGAGTAAAGCTGGCAGAATTATTCTCCCTAACCCCGCACTCAGTACATGCAATTAATGAATTGAAACTAATTTAAAAGTTCCTAAATTTTCAACTAGGCCTTATGTCCATGTCTATTCCAGAGAGACCAGTCTTCCCATTAGCTAACTGAATTTGCTAATACTTGTTAACAAGTAAGATTTGGGGTATTTTTTTAATTAATAAACTGTGGAGGGGCGGTCCCGTGGTGTAGTGGAGAGCACTCTGGTCTCCGACTCCCAAGGTCGCGAGTTTGAGTCTCAGTATGGGTGGCCTCGGCAGTTCAATGCCTCCCTGCCATCCGACCCCGTCAGATCTCGGATGCTCAGCAGGNATAATAATAATAATAATAATAATAATAATAATAATAATAATAATAATAAACTGTGGAGGCTATGGCAGAGGTAACTATTACCAAAAGGTGCTTAGTTCCCTTGCAAAGAGTGGTAAGCTTACTAGGCGTAAAACAAAGGAGAAATTAGACTGCTGTGGAAGCAGCAGCCATCCGTTGTGGGTTTCCCCAAACAATCCTGATGTGAGCACATCATCCTGGGAGTGAAGTGCAGGTGGTTCACCAGCCTGCCACAATTACTAACCGAGCTCCATGACCTACTGCACCTTGCCTAATTCTGTTTTTGTTAGAAAGCTGTAGACATAATTAGATGTGTAAGTGTAATAAAAGAGATTGTAGGTTTGGTTCACACCCTCTTATAAACGGGAAAATAATTAGATCCAGGATGCTGTCACATAGCATGCTGTGTGGCTGATTTCAAAAGCATGGCTTTATAGGAAAGTGCGATTGTCTGAATGACTCTGGAAAATTGTGTTCAATCCCCAGGCACTTGGAAACATAATTTCATGTCTTATATGAGAAATTTTAGCTATAACTGTGGGGAATTTTTCCCCATTTAGGGAATTACACCATTTTTACTTGGTGGAAAAATATGAGTGCCTTGGTATGTTAAAAGGAAAAATAGTGGACTGCAAAAAATGACAGTAGGTTTAATAATGCTGATGTTATAAAAAGGAAAGTCTAATCAAAGAATATTTATAAGTTCTTCAACCAAATATCTGTCTGTGTAAAACATTCTTGCAAACCAGTCCTTATGGTCTCATCCTGGTTTTGCTATTGACGTGACCGGTAGTTCCAGTCAGTACCACACTTCACTACTCAGCTGGGCAGCCCTGTGATTCCAACAGATGTGCACCTTGCAGACTTGTTACTGAGCTGTACAGAATGTGTGTGAGCTGCCATTTCTCCTGAGAGAAGGAGAATGGCAAGAGAATTTTTACTTTTTTTCCCCAAAGCTAAGAGCTGCCCATGATAGCTTCTGAGATCACTTTGTCTCGTTGGTCAGAATGGGGCTGACTGTGAAAATAGCTTTGAAATTACCCACGAAATCTGGAGGTAATGGTTGTTTGTGGAGCAGGGCCTGGGAGGGTCCTCTGATGGGAAAAATAAATAAGGAAAAAAAAAGAAGGATGATACAATTGCTAAACCCAAGCATCCCTAGCTGTTAACACCCTGCTTTAAAGTCAGAGTGACTTGTCCAGGGACTGTGACAATTTGCAGAATTAGTCTATCCAGTCCCTGATCAGCTGAATTATACTGACAAAAACTGCCTGAATACCAATATGCAATAATCCTTTTCAGCATGGAGATTGAACCAGAAATGACAGCTTTCAAATGCTTATAGCATCATTATCTCTGCCCAGAAATAATCTTGGGAAAATAACACATGAATCTCTACCCTACCAAAGGCATTGCGAAGAAAAAAAAAAAAAAAAAAAATTGAAAAGCAATTTCATGTTGCTTAAATTCTATAGAAAAATGCTTTACCATATATTCTGCACTATGTATGACCTGCACATATTGCATATGCAGTAAATACATTGGTCACAAGCAAATCTCCTCATGTTCTCTGCTACATCAATAAAAAAAGATGGGAAGAACAGACAGACTACTATGAACAAGCATTCTCTCAGGGAGCATAAGAATGAGTTATTTGATGGAAAACTACCATAGGATGTATCATCTAATATAAATTATGACCCAAATGTATTTTTTGGTCTTGGTTAGGTCATATAGTCCCATTCCATTTTTATATATCTTACCAGGTCTCTGAGTGTCTCTACAGAATGTGATTGCGCGGCATGATAGAATTAAGGACAACAAATCTGCTGTGCTTTATAGCATCTTATATATGGTATTGAAGAATTCATGGACCTCAGAAATGAATCATTTATTATTATTCATATTTCTTTTTGTCACAGTATTCAGGAACCAGACAGATGGGTAAGGAAACTTTCACTGCACTTGGTGCTGAACAGGAGTGTATTAGGGTGGGTTCTAGGATTGCCAGAAAGAGAAACAGGCACACTGCTGAAAGATTAACAAACAGGGGGTTTTTACTTACCAGAGATTGCTAAGTGACAGGAGTTTTATGGTGGAAAAGGAGGGGGAAGCAAAAGGAAGGAAAAAAACCCGAAAAGCAATAAACCTAGGCGTGCAAACAGCCCCCCACTCACCAAGGGGGTGGCTGGCACTAATGTTTTACCGACCCACTAGCGGACTTACTGCAGTAACAGGTTCTCCCTCGTGGCAAGCAAGCCAAAGCCCCCCAGAGATGTCATAAAACCAGTCGAGCTCTTTCTGTGACCATACAGGGACAGATACTGTGATGGTGGCTGTATTGATGGCAGTGAGACATGGGAACTTGCAGTAGCTAAAACTCTATAAAAAACACTCCAGACCCCATGCATTAACTCTTCTAGTTATGTTTTTGGCTTGCATGTTTTTGCCATCTCTTGTTTTCACAGAACATCTGAGTTATTGCTCCTATCTCCAAAGAAGAGGTTAGCCAGCAAACTTGTACAGTTTAAACCTTGTACTCAGCAATTCTTTAAGATCATTTTTATAGTGAAATACGAGCATAGGTTCCCTTTATGTTGTTGGCTTCTGTGTGAATGCAGAGCGTTTTATTGAGGAGATTAATGCCTCAGGACACTGTATATAGGAACCCAAGCTGACAGATATTTAAATAAGTTAACAGAAAAATAGGTTCAAAAATACTGCCAAGTATAGACTTTGTTCTATAATACCCCTGCATTGCATGTATTATTTTTATTATGTTGGACTTTTTCTGGCCTGAATTTCAGAAGCACCCTGCTCTTCAAGTTACATTATCCATACGGAGTTGTGCCTTGTACCTTTCCATCCATTGATCCTTTGTGACTGTGATCCAAAGAGCAATCAAGAAACCAATGATTTGATGAGATCACCCATCCCAGTTCTAAAAATCCTAACATGAGCTAAATATAGGACCGCTGTTATACAAGGAAAACAAATGAGCAATATTTCCTGCTCTCCCTATCAATCATACTATGCATTTCTGGATGCCTGCCACAAACATTTCATGTTGGCTCCTGATTTCCAAACCTATTCTCACCTGGCAGAGCCAAAAAATAAATACCCATAACTAAATGGCATATACATTCATAAAATCTATTTTGTCAAGGGTAAGGAACTGGTTGAGTATATTAGAAGCTGCCTCACCATACCCTTTGATTAAAGCTGACGTCATCTTATTTTTGTGGTTGGTTTTAAATTTGACACTTAATATCTTGGAAGAGTAAATTTTTTTGTTTGCTTTCATTCACTGATGGCAATAGATAATTTAGGAACAGAGAGACTGCCATGCTGAATCAGCACATCAAACTACAGCCCGATACTTGAGAACATGTAGAAAACATCTCAGGAGGATTATGAGTGTCTGGGAGGCTCTTGTCTTAGTCATTCTGCTATTTGGAGATGGCTATAAATTTTGAAGTGCCTTCATTTTTTCCTATGCTTTTTTAAAAACACCCAAACCAGCTCTGTTATCAAAATTTCCAGTATTTGTTTAACTTATGTCACTATCAATCCATCTTGCCAGATTGAACCTTCCAATATCTTAATTTATGATATCAGAACTTTCTGCTTTCCATTTTCATAAATTGTCATAACTTTGAATAATCACAGAAAAAAGTACAAGTTTCTCCTGTACTTTCTTACTTATAACCCCTTACTTCAAATATTTAATAGAATCATAGAATCACAGAATCCTAGAATTGATTGGGTTGGAAAAGACCTCCGAGATCATCAAGTCCAACCCTTGGGCCAACTCCAGTCCCTTTACCAGATCATGGCACTCAGTGCCACGGCCAATCTGCGTTTAAAAATCTCCAGGGATGGGGAATCCACCACCTCTCTGGGCAGCCCATTCCAATGCCTGATGACTCTCTGTGAAGAATTTTTTTCTGATCTCCAACTTCAATTTCCCCTGGCAGAGCTTGAGCCCGTGCCCCCTTGTCCTATTGCTGAGTGCCTGGGAGAAGAGACCAACCTCCACCTGGCTAGAACTTCCCTTCAGGTAGTTCTAGACAGTGCTGAGGTCACCTCTGAGCCTCCTCTTCTCCAGGCTATTATTGTATCCAGTGTTGTAAAACTTCTTTAGGGGAACAGTCCCAGTGTTTTAAAGTAATTCAAAATGAGAGGTTTTTCCACCCTGTTGACCATTCTTATTGCCTTCTCTCAACATCTTTCATGTTTCATCTGCAGTATCTTTTCTAAAAGGACCTTATGAATGTTCTACACATCTTTTGTAGCTGAAGCCAGACTCTGAATCCCGATACTGTTTTTCCCTGTGTACTTCAGCATCTTACCCACTTGTTAAATTAATTCATTTTTGGATAGGTGTGGCCATATATAGCAGGAAAAGGATACTTTGTAGAACTGAGGCTTTTGGACCTAGGAAAGTAAACAATTCCCTCTAGCACTGAACTTTGTCAGTTTTCATGTAATAACTTTCCATCAGCAGCAAACAGCCTGACTTGGCCACTTACCTTCCATTCAGATGCTTGGTAAATATATTAAGCATTTAAACTAACACAATGCTTTATAGTACTTTTAAAAAGTTAACCTAAACCACTACTCCATTTCCTACTAAGGTTCTGATCCATCGACATGTTTGCCTTTAATATGATAAACACTTCAGGACAGGAATTTTTGCTGAACCTGTGCAGATAGTGTCAACCAGATCTTCCTTTATGAATTACTTGATTTTTCCAGTTGGAAGCTTCTGCTACAAACTGACCTGACTTTTTCTTTTCAAAGACCATTGATTTAACTCACTTCTGCTACAATACCAGAGAATTTGATATTCTGTTTATAAGTAACATTTTGACCAGATTTTCAAACACAGAGCTGTAAGGCTTACCCATGCTAATGCTTTTGCTGACCTCTGAATTATTTTTTTTAAAACACCAGCCATCCACCAGTCCTCCAAAACCATAGTTATTTTTAGTGAGAGTATGCATATCTTTGCAAGCAGCTCACCATCTTTATTTCTAAGCTCCTTCAAGACTCATAAATGTATGACATCTGGGTTTCCAGAGTGATAGCAGGAGACAGCTTGAAAAAATGAAAATGAGCCTTGTCTGTAAATCAGTCTGGCAAGGTGCCACCACGTCAGTAGTTCTTGGAAGCCGGGCTTTTAGAAACCATGCAGTTCAAATTTTTCTTAGCCCAGCATGTGCCAAGCAGTCATAGCTGCTAAACTAGACTTTATACTAACTCATAATCTGATAAGATGAATATTATTATGCTGTATTTTTATATATATTCATTATAACTTAGATCTATGAATAGATATATGTATAAAGAAGATGAGGAAATAGGGAGAGAAACATATTCTATGCATTTTAGCATCTCCATTTCTGTAATAGTGGTTTTTTTTTCTGAGAGATAATATAAGCATTTCTATCCCTGAAGGGGAAATGAAAATTTTAGCTTTGCATGTTTCTGGGAGGAAGCTTTTATTCTTCAAGATACACCCTCCCCCCCACCCTGAAAAAAAAAAAATCCACTGTCAAAAAGCACTTATATTTTCTGATTTTAGTAATGGTAGATGCTCACTTTGAGAAAGTCTCTCTGTATAGGGGCATATATTTTTTTTAAATAGAAGGCTGATATAAGACCACAATACCATGACAACTGTGCCTTATGCATTGTTTTGCACATTAATAAAAAAGTGAGATTTTTTTTTCCTATTCATTAAAGCCACATGGTTGCTTTTCTTTCTCTAAGATTTCTTACATTCAACAATACAGTTTCAAATAGCTGAAGATGTTTTTTACTACTTTTCTCCTCTTACAGTGCAGGATGAAGGGTGACTGTGTACCTCCTCCTAGGAGAGAAGCAGCAGCTTCTCACGCCGGTGGGGAAGGTGGATAAGGACATAATCACCGCGAGGAGTAATAGTGTCATTTCCTCCATCAGCTCCTGATAACATTTTTACCCTAAAATTGTTTCAGTTTCCCTGCTCTCTGTACAGCTCAGGGTTTCCTGGGTGGGTTTTGAAGCTCCCAGGAGAGTCCAAATGGTATCAGGAGCCCAGAAGACATGAAAGAGGATATTCAGAGAGCAAGCTTATGAAGAGTCTGGGTGCTGGCAGCATGTGTTTAAAAATAAATAAAAAATAGACAATACTAGCTCATTCATGGAAAAAATGGTGAAAAATCACTCAAGAATGCAGAAGTGCCTAAAAACAAGTTGTGAGTGCCCCATCCCTGGGAACATTCAGGGCCAATTTGGATAGGGATCTGAACACCCTGGTCTAGTGGAAGGTGTTCCTGCCCATGGCAGGGGGCTTGGAACTAAATGATCTCTAAATTCCCTTCCAACCCAAACCATTCTATGACAAAGATACACTGTGTGCAAAGTAGTTCAAAAATTAAAAGCAATTCCTATACTAGTGGACTGCAATTTTGCATCAGATTATTTTTTTTCCTAGTGGAAAAAGATACTTCCATTAGATATTTCCATTGTTTCCATCAAACTACGTTTTTCTTCACAAAACACTGCCAGGGAGAGTCTGGATACTCACTTTAAGTAGGGTGAGAATTAAATGGAAATAGAGAGATCATTGTTTCAGCTTTCTCCTCTTTGGGGACAAATGAAACACTGAAATATTAAAATTTGAATTTCACCCTTTTTCAGAGGAAGCAGATAGATGTGGTCAAGCAGATGTCTGCAGGCATGCATGGTATGATCATGTGATGATAAGAAAGTCACATTTTTCTCATGTTTCCAAGGCAAAACCTCCAAGTCTTTCATACATCCACACAGCTCCCAGTTGAACATATGATCATAGAATCACAGGATGGTCTGGGTTGGGCAGGGAACTTAAAGACCATCTTGTTCCAACCTCCTGCCATGGGCAGGGACACCTTCCAATAGATCAGGCTGCTCAAACTCCCATCGAACCTGGCCTTGACTATCCTGTAGATTATTTATCCTATAGGTAATTTTGTGGTTGTTATTCCTTTTGGGAGAAGGAATTATTCTCAAGTAACCATTGCACTGGTTACTTGGGAGTGAATTTTTGGCCAGGCATCTGCACTTGAGCTGGAAATTGCAGTCTTTGCCTAAGAATATCTATGGGATTCATTCAGGGGATGCATTTGGAAAGATGTATACAATGAGAAGGAGGCTGCAGCCTGAGGCTTTGGTGCCAAAAAATTACAGTTTTTACAACAAGGTCAGTTCAAGGCTGAACTTAAGTGCTCTCTACGCTCAGATAATTTAAACAAGTGTTTCAGAACAGAAATCAAAAGTTACTAGATGAAGACCTTTAGGGTTTTGATGCTCTGCAGTAAAGCCTGGGGAGTGTGTAGAGTATTTTACCAAAGTCTAGGAGACTGGATCATGGATAACAACTTAAACTGAAATGGGCAGGTAGATCTGCTGTCTTTACCTCCTCTGAATTAGAACTAATATTAATGACTGAAGTAAATTACCCCTATGTAAATGGCTTTATTTCTGCTAAAGCTTGTAAGTTGTAAGATCTTCCCCCTCTTTCCTGAAATGGCAGTTTCTCTTCTTGACGGACCACAGAGCTTGTTTCTGCCTTTGCTGTGGGAATGGCAGGTCACAAGGCAAAGTGTTGTGTGAGTGATTTCCCATCCAACCCTGAAGCCTGTGCTGGAAATGCAAAAAGTCTTCAGAGAAATACCATTTATTTTAGACAGCAGTTCACAAGGACAAGGCTGATCTAGAAGCTCTTAGCTAGAGTTGCCAGCAGCTGCCCCCACATCTGGCTATACGTTGGATCTGACACTCAGGGTTGTTGTTGTTGTTTTTTCCAGACCCAAAGAAGTAACACCAACACAAAGAGTAGGGAAAGAAATTGGAAAAAAAGCACTTTATTCTTTTCCTTATGCTACCTATTCCATACCAAAGCTGGATGCAGGTGGACAATATTTTTCAACGCAAAGGTCTGAAAAAGATAAGCATCGAACTGGATGATTTCCATACTGAGATACTTGTACTTTAGTGACATTGCAAATCCCTCAGATTGGGTTTGGTTTGAGAGTTGGTACCAAGCACTACATGCAGGCATGTTAAATGGGAGTTGCAGCTAAGCAGACAAAAATAAAAATGGAAGACAGATAAAAAGATGGGGAAAAGGATAGGAACTTTCTCTCAATATATAGAGAAAATTGACCCCCAGCCAAAGTGACCAAGATTTTCAGAAAACATGTAGGAATGTGAGGGGAAAATCTGGACTGTCCAAACTGGAGATAGAGGGGCTTCATTTTTGGAGATGCTGATTCTCCATGTTTCCCACAAAATCAAGGTCCATTAAATTGACTCCAATTGAACAAGCTCCTCTGGAGGAAGATGAAATCATTCATTACTTCTGATAGCCTTGCCCTGAGTAATTTGCTCATGGAAATACAACCCCTCTTGCAATATTCAGGAACTGAACTTTCATCCTGTAAGTGTGCAGCCACTTTCTTAACCACGGACTATCCTTCATCCCTGCCGTAAAACAGTTCACTGCAGGAAATCAAAGTCGAGTTAATTTTTTTCCCTTCAATTCTAGAGTGCCCAAAGTGCTGCTGTACAGCTGTGTAAAACTTAAATTTGATCCTGGGCTGCCTTTTTTCTGTAACCACAGAGCCACAAGATTGAAGACTTTCTTCTCAACTCAGCCACAACACAGTGGAAACTAAAGAGTGAGCAAATATAAGAAAGCTTTAAATAGATTGTGCTCGTATTTTTAGGGATAGGTCTCCATAACTCTTCTGGTAAGAGCTAACAGAATCTTGGAGAATCATTACTTTCTGTTTGCCTAGTCTATGATGCCCTGGAGCTACCTATAAAGTTTCAGTGTTAAAATTAAATGGTGCTTAAAGTGATGTGAAAACAGATGAGTCATAAAAAGTGGATGTGTTTGTAGGAAAAAGAGTCTTTCCAGAGTATGCATTAATTTCTGTCAAATGGTTCCCCAGCATCCAGTGGACTGAGGAGTTCTGCAAGAGGAGGCTGACAAAAATCCATTTATGACTTTTGCAATGATGCTGTGGCCCTGAACTGTAAACCCAAGTCTCAGGGAGCGAGATCAGAACTCTCTGTGTAGTAAAGTGATGGTATTCCATATTTCACATCTCCTTGGGATTACTCCATTGCTGCCATTGGAGAGCAAGTAAGGAAAGTCAAAAAGGTCCTGACTGTAGGAGCTTGTCTCTTGAGTTTACCCTGCATAAATGAAACCAGGGCTCTTATTTAATTATTATTAAATTTACTTAATAGAAGTAATTAAATTTTAATAATGGATAACATAGTCATCATTTTATATGTTAATTATTCATATTAAAGAAAATATTTTATTTTTGCTGAGCTATGGGTACAATCATGGATGGTGGCTGTATGTTATCATTGTGAGGGCTGTTTGCTTTTTGTTCCTGGGCTTGTTCAGTGTAGGTTGTAGTTAACGAGTCCATTAGTGGTGCCTTGGAGAATGCAGTCAACAGGCATTTCTATGGGTTTATGAATGCACTCAGTGTCTGAACATGCTCCTTGGCATCTACATAATAAACCTGTAAAAAAATAAAAGCTCTGTGTTACTATAGTAACCTATATTGATATAAGACAGCATAGATAGTTTCCTTTATGAATGACAGACACAGGACACTGGTAGCTTAGCCTTTGTCACACTGCCTGGTTGTGCATATATGCCACACTCTGCATTTCTGTCAGCAGTACTTCACATTTTAAAAATATATATTTTAGTGCAACATGACTTGATTTTTCTTTTTCTTTTTTTTTCTTTTGTTTCTGAGTTCACATAACTCAAAGTTTAGGGGGGAAAAAAAGCAATATATTTTACCCCTGACAACTAAAGCTTGGCATAAACGTGTGCCTATTTTTAAATCAGAATACTATGCAACTCTGCAACATATGCTTATCAGGTTAGACTTAGTAATGATCATCCACACATTGCAACTGTCCTTTAACTCCTCCCTAACCAAATAATACATGAGGTGGTGTAAATTTTGCCTGTGAGGTTGTATAAATGAGAGGCACCACAGGAGTGGGAGCTGTTCCAGCTCCAGGGATGCTCAAGGCCCTCCAGATTGGCATCTCTGTATGTCCATCTGTCCACCTCAAGTGTTAATTCAAGAAAACATGTGCAGACTTAAGTACAGCTAACATCAAAATGTTAAATAAAAGTACTTAAACGGGAGTTTAGAGATGATCCATGAGACAGGAAAGGTGCTGTGAGTACAAGTCCTTCAGTACATTAACTGCTTTCAGTGGTTTCTCAAAGCCAGTGCTTCGTTTCTTTGCTACTTTTACGTTGCCAAGCTCCATCCAATGCCTAGGACACCACTAGGACACTAATCCTGAAAAAGTAACCATTTAAAACTGCACCAATGTCTAAGTTTTTGCATGGTGAGAAGGGATGAAAGAAAGAGAAGAGCATGATTAAACTTGTTCCTCGAGAGAGTTTATCTTCCTGGAATTTATTGACCCAACATTCTCCAGAAACAATAAGAAAAAGGAATGTAATACTAAAAATTGCCTTGACAGTGGTCACCATTCCCTGCAACAAGAAACAACTGACACAGTATTGTACCAGATACATGTTTTACTACAAGAGCATCATACTGTGGGAGGAGTCAAGCATGAAGTGAAAGTAAATCTCTAGAAACATTGAAATGTGTATGGGAGAAAGCCCAGTAACTTAACTAGTATAATTAGTGCCACAAATTGTATCAAAATAATTAGCTGGAATTAGTGAAGGTTAAAACATTTGGTAATGTTTGATATGACTTGCTTGTGGCTTCCAGTTAAGCTGCAGCTCATGGCATTGTAATGATGCCTAAAAGTGTGATTTAATGTAATTTTAGAAGGTTTTAGAATCATGTAGACTCTGTTCGGTTACCCTGATTTTAAGTCTGAATATTAAAGTGCCTTTCCCACAAGCTGTAGGCCTTGTCAAGGCCGAGCTATTTTCCCCCAGACACCTGCAAGATAAGAGAAGACAAACAACAGGAGAAGGCCCGAGAAGGCCCGAGAAGGCCCGAGAAGGCCCATCTGTCCCCCCCATAACAAAGGGGCAGATTGGCAGGACTTTTGGGTGGGCATTAGAGAAAAATGGGAACTTATGATTGGATGTCCATGAGGGTATAAAGCCCCCGAGACCTCCTGAGCTAGGGGTCAGACCCTCTGTAACACCCACTGGGTTTGGTTGTCAAACCCCCTTGGGTTTGAACGTGGAAGTTTCTTCTAATAAAACCCTATATCTTTCTCCATTAACTTGTCTGCAGTGTGTCTCTGTTCACAGGGGTACGTGATCAAACAGCATCAGTTTCCTGCTGTCATTGCATCCTTTTTCCATGTAAGGATGCTGAGCAGGGAGTCAATTCCTTTACAGACAGTAAACAAACAACAGAGGTGCTTGGCTTTTTCAAATTGTCTTCATGGATAAGCTGTGCTGCATTTGTGTTCTTGATGGCATTTTTAAAGGAAGATAAAACTCAAGAAGAAAGAAAAAAAAAAGAAAAGGGAGTTCAGAGAGAAAACGACAACAGAAGGAAAAGGTGCATAAATAAGAGTGTTGCTTAATTTAAGGCTCCAAATTCGTAACATTGTGACACAGCACACCCAGTATTCCACATCAGAGAACTTTCTTGTTCATCCTTTCAGGGTAGCTGTTCTAGTGGATGTAACCTGGAGCCAAAGCAGTGTTTTAAACAGGAATTATTATTTTTTTTTTTGCTGGTGTAATTAAAAATTTTACCTGATTTTAACAGAGTTTTCCTGCTGATTTTTTTTAACGGCAACTAGCGTGAGACACCTTCACATCACAGTAAAGACACTGGATGTATTTGCTTTTCTAAGCATAAAAAAAGAAAGAAACATATAGAATTGAATTATAATCAAACAACATCCTTTTATTTAGCATGTTAGGCCATACTACAGATATATTTTAAGTAATTAAAATTCCTGCCATTTCCAATGTCAGAGTCAATTAAACTCAGAGTTACAAACAAAGTACAAGTTTGTTATGCCATAGTGTATACATTTGCATTACAAATTTTGCTTTATAGTTAAACATACACAACGAAAATTATTACCCTTGTTTATATATGCTATGGAAAACAGTAATCCTCTTTTTCAAACAGATTTGAATTGTTTCTCCCCTTAAAGAAACACAATGAAGTCTTAGTACTCTGTATTTAAGAAAGCTCAGGCAAAATAAGACCTTGTTCTTATAAACTCCTGAATGTTTAACTTCACGTACACGAGCATATCCATAGAGTCTGAAGGAACTACTCATGAAAGTAAAACTAACCACAGATAGATGAGTTTATAGGACAGGTCCTTGCCATTAAGATGAATTAAGTAATGAAAAAGATTGGTCAAAGAAGTTTTTGTTAAAATATCCTCCATCTGAACCCAAGCAGCAGGAATGAAATTAAAAATAGATTATGTTTTTAAAGAAGAACAAAGAATTGACTGTTACACTCATCAAAATGTATGTGAGTACAGAGATATATATAGAGAGATAGATATAATTCTAGCCTAAGTCAAGTAAATGAGTATATAGTAAAAAGCCTAATGCTAAAAAAAGCTTAGAATGAATATTGATTATATATCTGCTATCACAACTCTAAAACTAGAGTAGAATTAATTCGCTCTGCATAGTTAAGAAGGAAGAATATAGTTTGTCTTCCTAGGTGCTGAAGCAGCAGTCTGTTTTATATACCAATACAAAGAAAATTGATAGAAGAAGGGGGAAGCATTACTTTTATATCACAATAATTTTCAATAATTGCTGTAATTTTCTGGCTGCCTTGCAAACGCCAACTGAAATCTGTACAGCACATGAAACATAATGGAAGATAATTTAAAATGCACTGCATATCATAATCATTGTTCAAGTCTCAAAATTACACGGACAAGTATATATTTCATTGGAGCATGTAATCTATCAAAAGGCAGACATGCTGTGTAATGCAGGTGACTGTGATTCCTTCTGAGGAACTGTTAAATAACTGAGTGTTTTTATATAATGTCTCAAGGGGTTTATGCATTACAGAAAATTTGCTGCATAGTTTAAATTCTGGAAGGCACAGGGTGGACCTGAATGACCTTAATGAACAGGTTAAGATGTGTCTTATATCCAACTCTTATATGGGCATAAGCTCTTGCTTGAGTGAACTCCCAGAATAATATGACTTGTATTTTCTCAACCAGGCAACGAACTACATCTTACTCATCATTTTAGTGTAGCCAGTGCTATTTCCCCTTTGCTTAAATGTCTTGCTGACCTCAAGAAATGAAACTTTGCCATAAAATATAGAATGGGTTCCACATTCTTTATTCTTTTTTGTCTATTCTATATTCTAATCCTTTATTGTTAAGTAACTGTGAAACTTGGTATATAGTAGAGGCAATCACCTCCATATGACATGGAAAACCAAGGTATGGATGTCCAACAGGAAACTGCTATTTTTGGCAGTGACTGTTATTTTTGATTCTCATATCAAAATTAAGATGACAAATATTCCAATAATCACATGCAAAAATATTCAGCTGTCACACAAAATGTCATTCTTTGAGCCCTTCCCAAACACTAACCTTGTAAAAAATTCTTGTCAGGTAGTTTAAGGTTACTGTGCAGTAGTGGTTTCTGAAAAATGAGGATTTTTAATGCTTAAAAGAGCAGAATTTGATGAGTCATTTTCTCTAAAAGGGGTAGATTTTTTCAATTGTTGTTTTTGGCAGCCTGTTTTTGCTACAGACATCATAATTGCCTGAAATGGAGAGTCAGAAAGAGACTGATGGGAGAATCTCAAGGCAGAAATAATTAGTTTAGAAGAAGGCAAGAGTTCTCATACCAATAAAAATTGGTAATTCTGTTGGAATTACAGAAAAGCGTATCAATTCTTTTATTAGTGAATCAATGGTGCTATTAATTGTTGTGCTGTTAATTGAACAACTATAATCGTACAGGTATTGTTACAGTTTCTTCCCATACAAAATACTTTTAAAACAGTTTGCCTTGAGGTGGACTCACTGGTACCACTTAAATTTTTCTGTTGGACATGGAAACTATTCTTGTGCTTGGTTGCTGATAAAATCTAAAGCCTCCATAGTTTAATTAGTTTGCCAGAAAGATTAAACCAATGACAAACATATCCCTAGCACTCCAAACTGTGTAATAAATCAGCAGAGAACAAATATTACTGGGAGATTTGCTTTTTCATATTTTAGAAGTTAAAAAATGCCCTTGACTGCAAAAATAGGAGTTGTTACTGCCTGAGCTTATGGAGCTGGTTCTCCTAATTGAATCAAGCAGAAACAAAAAGCATCCAAAAGAGCAGGTTTAGATTGACTTGTCTGTAATTTCAGAACATCAGCCTGAAATGAAGAGTCCTCACTGACGTGCTGGATCTGCGTGGATGTGGCACTCGGGCACATGGTTTATTTGTGGACTTTTTAAGTGCTGGCTTAACAGCTGGACTCGATCCTAGAGGGTCATTTCTAACCTAAATGGTTCTGTGATGTTATATAAGGCAACGACAAGAGCATCTTTCTCCCAGTGTCTCTGTTGCAGTTTCGCCACATGTACCGGATTGATGTCCAATGGTTACTCTACTTCCAGACATCCTGAAACATCTCCTGAAATGAAAGAGAGAAAGGCAATTCCCAAACTCCTGAGATGGAGAAATTAATTTGGATTCTTTGAATCATCTCTTGCTTGAACACTTGTTTCTCCAGGACTGTGAAGTGCTGGGTCTTACCTCTTTCCACAGCCTCTAATGCCAAAACACAGGCTGTCCATGGATTTCAGCTAGGGACAAAAGACATGTTCATTTTAAAAATCCCTTTTTAATACAAGGGCTGTGGCTGGCATCAAATCAGAGGGAGTGGTGTCTGTAGAGAAGCTTTCTCCCTGTTATGGGTTTAGCCAGGTGGGCCTAAATTTAGGCTTTAAAGTTCAGATTAGGCCTAGAATTGTCAGCTGACTTGAGCTGGGCTGGGCTAGCTAACAGCTGACTTCTTTTAGCCAGTAATATTGTATTCCATACAATTATCTCAAAAGAAGTAAAATTCAGTGTGTGGGAGGGGCTGGGGCAGTTGCTTCACAGCTGTTGCCCCAGCAGGACACACCGTGCTGTCCCAGGAGGGACGGGGAGGCCCAAGCCCACAGCACCGGCTCACCATCATGTTATCTTAGGGATGTAAAATGTTTGTTCTTAGTTCTTCCCTTTGCTTAAGTCTGTCTTTGGGGAATTGACTTCTTTAGAATGATTTGTAGTTAGAATGGTAAAATTTGGAAGTTTTTTTCCCCTCTCCCTCTTCTTCCCTTTTCACTCTGTCTTGGACAGGTGGCATTTTGCCAGCTCAACCTGAGACACTCCCACAGACAGGCAATTGATAAACCTGCCCAAAGTATGATCTTAGCATGGTGCTCTAAGGAATTCCTAATGCAGCGGCCAGCAATTCTTCCACTCAAAAGAAGCAGACATTTAGTAAAATATTTCATGGAAAGGCTTGTTTTATCATAGGCTTCTTTAAAGGCCCATAGACAAAGGTCTTTGGTAGGAGACCTAGTGCTCTTGCAGTATATGGGAACAGTATCTTTAAAATCCACTGATGTACAGTCTTTGTGAAAGGTGCCAGGCTGCTAAACTTTAATCTATATGACTTTATAAAAATTAGTACAGACTGAGCAATTCCTTCAGCACTGCACCTCAATCCTGAACTAAACAGGCATCTTCAGGGTGAGAAAACCGGTTAGTGCCTGCCCTTTGTTTCTCCCCTGGAAAAGTTCATTACTAAGATTTTCCATTTTCTGGGTGGATTTTTTAAATTATTATGTTATTATGGATATATAGAGACACGTTTTCGGGATGCAAAACACCATACAACAAAGCAAAATGAGATATATGAGAACAGAATGTCGTTACACATGATAAAGCAGTGGCACACACCATTTTGCAGACAGCATTAAAATTTCAGTCATGTCCTGTGACTGAAGAAAAGAGAGAAGAATTTTAAACAGATCCAGAAATGAGCATGATTAAAGACACAGGGGTCTTCGACGTTAGAAGCAATTTAAAATATTAATATTAATTACATTTGGAGAGGAGGAGAAATATAAACTAAAGGATGATACAAAAAAAATGAGTCATGAACTCCTATTTTGCTTAATGGAAAATTATTAAATTTAAGCAATTAATTTAGAAGAGATATGGGAAATATTTCTTTATATGGCATATCACACTATAATGAATGACTCCAATTTATGTAAACAAGGCAAATATCTTAGCACAGTTAAATGAATTATCATTGATTTGATGAAGAATGAATGTTGTTTTTACATTAGCTGGGTTAAAACAATATTACCCAAGTCACCAATCTTCACATTTCACACACAGAGAATGTTTTCCAAAGTGAAAAAAAAAACAAAAAAACAACCACAAACCCACGACTTAAAGCAAACATAAAGAACCCAAGCAAACCCTTAACTCCCTCCTCACCAAGTTCTTATATTTTTATGGCTTGGAATAACACTGAGAAGTTGGTATCTTACATACCTTCATCCTGAGATAGATGAGAGATATTGGTGTATTGATATTAGTACCTTAACCTTGAAGTGAAACCTATATTCTAGGGAACCAGTTTTGACCTGAATGATATCAATGGGAGTTATACCTTTCCAAAAGGGAGAGGGAGTAAGAAACTGCAAAATAATCCCCATATATCCCCCCTTGTTGCCAGCTCAGGTCAAGCGGAAAGCAAGAGAAGGTGAATTGGTGATGCTGACAGGAGTTCCTTTTTCAGTCAGTTGAAGTGTTGAGTTAGAAAATACACTGGCATGCCATTTGTAGGAATCTAGTTCAATAATATGGTCATTAAAAAAAAAAATTCTTTCACGTGGATTTAAAAACAGATGCAGAAACTGAATCTAATTTATACCAATGTCTCTAAGGAATGTCTTCATAACTGCATATAGGCCATGCAAAACTTGTGTGGAACACTCCAGACAGTGCAACAGAATATATTTATGGCTAACAAACTGAATTTTGCCAAAATTGACTCTGCAGAAATAAGAATATCCCATTGGAAAACTTTAATGGATCACAGGAAGACTTGCAAAAGAAGTGCTGGAAGAGATTGTACCCCAGGGTCACTTAAAATGGCCACAAACTGGAAAAAAAAAAAAAAAGGCATTAAGAGAACAACAAGCACATCCCTCCATGGTTGTACTGAGCTTCATTTTCACCAATAGCCTTCTCTGACAGGAATTTTTAACTACAAACTACTGGGGCTCTTGTGGGGTTTCTGCTTTTTAGGGGGCTATTAGTGTCAAGCTCAGCTTCATGAAATTTTGAAATTACAAAGTTATTCATCATCCTGAACCCTCTCCTATCCGTTTTTCTCTTCAACTCTCATTTCAGCATCTTTTATGACCTCGTTACTATTTATATTTCAAAGCATATTAAATCTAGATTCCACATTAGAGAGAGAAGCGACCCTCAAATCTCTGTATGAAGAAATTCACAGAAACTAATACTACACAGAAACAGTTTGTGCTTCAGAATTAGTGCTCTGTCCTTATTGATTTCTTTGATGTTATTTATAGCCTTGTAAGGAATCAGGGTTTTAGAGAAAAACAGGGTTATTGTTTATTTTCACTTCAGAGTTTTCTGTTCACAGCATCGTTACTTCAAAACTTAGAATAATTACACAGGAAAAAGTAATCTCCATGAGAGCGAAAAGGGCAAGGTGTCTGAATTCCACCTCGTTGCTTTTCTCATATCAGGAGTGTCTGGAGTCTAGGATGGCCTCTGTGATAATTATAGACTGCCTTGGAGCTGTTGTAAATTGGGTTTACCTGCCTGATTCCTCGGGGACTGTGCAAACAGCAAGAAACTATGAAGAATAGTTAGAGATTCAGCTAAAGTCCCTTTTACATTGGCTGGTACCCTCTACTAGAGCCAAGCTGAGATGATGTAGGTAGAGCTCATCTGTCCAGGGAATTCCCCCATGTTGGGCATATCTTTAGAAAAATGGAGTGTGCTGGAGTTTCAAGTCTACAAAGCTACAGGAGAAGAAATACCAGCTATTGAAATCTGAGCATATTTTGGCTGAAAAATAACAACTGTCCTCTGCAAGAATTGATTTAGGAAGTTTCCTTTTATTTCAGAACCAAAATGAAAAATATTCTTCCTTTCAAGTAGGTGGGATGGTGCTTTTCAGGAGGCTGAAGTGGGATGCCTTGGAGAAAAGAAGATAATCCTTAAAATCCATGCTGAAAGTTTGTTTGTCTTGTCAGGTTCATTTTAATCCGGATCAGTTTCCTGATCCAAGTGAGTGGCCACCCCAAATGCTTATGGTAATAAATGCTAATTCATCTCCAAAATGAGAGACTGGGGGAGGGACTACTTGATTCAGAAGCATTTGTTTTCTTAATATTTTAAAAGTGCTGTATTTATAATTTATTGCAGTTTTCATGCCGTTGATAATTTTTACAGTGGAGTGGCCTGAAATGAGCAAGTTGTCTGTAAAACTCTTGTTTGACAGTAAGAATAAGAATTAATAGAGATGAGGAAGTCATCCAACAGATAAGCATCTTTAATTAGTCTTGTCTGTATGTTCACAGATCGCCTGTAAATTAATATTCACAGTTGACTATCATGATCTTTTAATCAATAGATCGTTTATGGGCAAATCTACTGTGAATATTTGCCTCTTTACAGCCAAACTAATACTTGAGTTGTGTAACTGTGATTATCGAATAGGATACTGTCTTTTTCCTGTAGTCTAGTGGTATTAATTAAATTTATTATCACAAGTATTTGGGAAAAAAGCCCATTGGGTGTATAATCTCTCAGGAAAGGTAGAGAGATCAGATGCCTCCGTTATCAAAAGCTGTTTTATGATAGAAAGGTAAATGAATAGATTAATGGATTAATTTTTTCTTGTCTTGGAGAAATGCACAACTTCTAGTGGAGGTCCAGCTCTTTCTAGGAAATGCTTACACCACCAGCAAAGCCCATTACCTTGTGGATTCTACTTTATTTTAGTCATTTCAACAGAACTTGTTAAATTGCATAATAAAATGCATACAAAGCAGGGAAGGCGACAGCATTTATGTGTTAACTTTTCTGGGTAAAATTTTTACCAGACTCCACTTGGTAACATTTCCAGGGACATCTGGGGCTTTTAAAGTATGTTCAGATAACGTGATCTTAGTTATGTTTTTCGTCTTTCCATGCTCATAGAAAATAAACATATGCAGGTGGTTTTGATGCCATTTATTCAAATTAGCATCTGATTTTTGAACAACCTCTTTATCAGACTTCAGAGATGATGGGAAATCATGTTCTCTTTTTATTCTTTGCAGTCAAACATTTCATAAAGCATCTTTGATACTGCAAGTTATCATCCCAATCAGCAGCATGAAGTAAATGAGTCTGTTTTGAGGATCCAAGCTGAGAAATAAATGCTCAGCAGCTTGTTGTGCTTAGTAAAACACCTCTTCTTGGAAATGTTTATGCTCTTGTACAACTCAAAGACTGAAATGTGAAGTAAAGGAGTATCTGTTATTAAATCAAAATTTTATTCAGAATCTCACAATATTTTTTTATATAATAGATGTGGTGGTTTTCTTAATAAGATATCTGTTCTTGCCTTCATTTTGCGTTATTCTTTATATGATGTATCTCATTAGATACTATTTTACTGGCATTAAAGAGAACACTACTCTGAATTCTGAAGCTGCTTGCTTTGTCACAGTTCTTGTAGTATTAATGGCAGTAAAAAATAACTAGTTCTGTTTTCTCTGTTTCCTCTGCACCACCTCCTGTGTGTGCTGGCTGCATTTTTATTTGTGTCTGTAACAGACTGTAAAGGTCTCCTATAGCGATGGATTCACCGACTGAGTATTCCACTCTTTCAGAGAACAACAGTTCACTGCTGAGTTCATGGTGGAGATTTTCCTTTCATTATTTATGAAAACAATTGCACTGATGTTTTCCACTCTCTTATCTCTGGTAATAGGGTAATTTTGTTCTTACAAGCCCAGAGTAAGATTTAGTAAATTGAGGTTGGCTTAAGCAGAACTGAGTCTCCTTCACTTTGTTAGAAAATCTGGGCTGCAGAGATTTTCTAGTGCTAAGATGGCCAGAGAATGATGCCACAGACTATCTACACAAACATTTCCAGACCTCAAACTGGACATGAGATGTGTCAGAAATGTTTGTGCTCCTGTCCAGATTGGGATGGGGATCAGAATCAGCTGTCATCCCCTGTCATGGGTTGGGAACCACAAAAAATTTCACAGCCAGGGGCACCTCCTGAGCAGTCACAGTCCAGCAGAGATTACTGGAGGCAAGTGCTTCTCCCTGGTACCTCCAGAAACACTTCCATAACTGTCAGGATGCCATTTAGTGACAGATAAATAAACTGACAGCAAGACTCTCTTTGCCTCCCAAATCTTACAGCTCACAGAATACTAGCAGTCACCACAAGGGATGTATGAAATAAATATAAATGAGTGATGTGAGGGTGGTGAGGCACTGGCATGGGTTGCCCAGGGAAGCTGGGGATGCCCCATTCCTGGAAATATTCACGGCCAGGTTGGATGGGGCTTTGAGCAACCTGGTCTAGTGGAAGGTGTCCCTGCCCGGGGCAGAAGGGTTGGAATGAGATGATCTGTAAGGTTCCTTCCAATCCAAACCATTCTGTGTTTCTATAATAATCTATTTTTGCATGCAGAATTGAAATGTTGAAATAAATGTTGCAAGCTTAGCTCTAACATGCCACTTTTGGAATTTTTGGGAAGAAGGACATATATCAACTATGAACAGAGGTGTGTTGTGACAGGACTGGTGCAGTTCATCAGCTTTCTTCATGTCAGGGCTTCTTTAATGTCAGAGCTACTCAAATAATAGTCAGAGGAATCCACTATTCTAAATTGCACAATGCCCTTAAAGTCTTCCTACAGTTCTTATTTCAAAAACCTCGTGATTTTTTTTTCTTGCGGGTGTGCATTACTGTTGAAAGATAATATTTTTAGAAACAATACCTACTTTATTTTGCTGCTTCAGCCAGAAGCACACCGGATGGCCTCAGTACACATCCCTAATCGACAGCTGGGGATGTCTGCAAAATGACTTGAATATTTCATTTTCCTCTCTCAGACCAAAGCCTGAAGTCATATAATCCCCTCATACATTTCCTTTCCTCACTTAAAACACCCTTCCTATAATTTCTCTGCAACAGGAATGTTTTAATTGATCTACTGGAGTCTTTGCTTCCCGCCACAGCAAAGGAAGCCCTTAGTGGTATGGGCAGTTCATTATGCCCTTTAATTCTGTCTGCTATCATGCTGCACACAGCTTCACATTGCCATTTGTGATGGCAATAATCAGCACTGGAGCAAACTAAAAGGGGAGGGGGAAGGGCAAGCCAAAGTCTGACACCAGTGACAGAAGAGAAGATCGAATATAAATAGATGTGAATCACCATTGTGGCATCACTATTGGACAAGCATGTCATTATTTTCTTGCAGAAGAAGCTGCAGCTGCACACAGGGAGTGAATTCATAGCAGGTACAAATCCCTTTCTGGACAAAGGAAAAAAGGATTTTTTCTCTATTATACAGGTGTGATCTTCATATTAGTTATAAAGAATATGAACATTACATATGCACATATATATATGGGTGTGTATATAACTATAAATGCAAATATAAACTCAATTAATACATACACACATATATTGTATAAATTCCTTGGTATATATAAACTCCTTAATATGTATAAACTCCCTAATCCCATGCACTACAGAAAATTTCTGCCCATTGGAGGTGAAAACACTCAAACCATTTTAGTGACACAGACTGAAGTTGAGAAAAAACATGCTGCAATTAAAATGGTGGTGGTCTCCAAAAAGAAAACTGTATTCACCTTCCACAGAGACCAAATGTATAAATATTAGGCAGAGAGAGGGAAAATGCTCTGCATGCTGAAGCAGCCCAAGTTTATATGAGAAATTTTAATTAGAGTGCAAATTCAATGTTTCAGTAGGCTGCAATCTCAATTTTAGAATTTTCTTGCTTCAGCAATTCCAAATTTAGCCCTCAAGACATCCAGTTTCTCTATAATAAGCTGATGTTGAAAGTTAACAATGAATACATAGAGTAAAGCCACAGAGCATCTAGGAGTAGAGCTAATAGCATTTCACCAAGGCACTCCAAACCTCTTGTGTATTCTCCTCAACTTCCTCCATCTCCGTGGGATAGTTGTTGGGGGGAGTCTCAGAGCCATCATTTGGGCAATTCCAGAATCATTGATGCTGTATAAGGGGAAAGTAGTCTGGTGGGGGAGGATGGGGTGGTATTTGAGGGGTGGAAGGACAGTGCTGCCTGCACAGCAAGGCATGGCAAGGGAATGCCTGGACCTGATTTTACTCCAGCAAGAAAGTGGGCAGGCAGGTACCTTGATGGTGATGTTACTGACCTGCTGAAAGCTTCGCTGGAATGGTGTATTACAGAGCTGAGAGTCCCTCAGGGAGGGCAGTTCTCCTCTGAGTGGTTTATCACATAGGTTTTAATGCACTGCTATAAATTCTTGTGCCTTGAAATTCAGAAGAGCCTTTGTTACTATGCATTAAAATGAAGCCCAAGCATCCACATAGTCACAAAAAGATTTTTTCCTTTTAAAAGCAAAAGGTTGGATCTGTGTGAACACATATCCAGCTTGATCCATAGCTCCATGAAGCCCACTCTGGAAACCTCAGCAGCACCAAGACCCTGCAGAATCTCTGCCAGGGCCAGCTGAGTCTCTCTTTGAGAAGGGAATGAATCCACAGGATGCTTTGAGGCAGCGTTTGCACCCATCCTCCCCTCTTCATGGAAAGATGCAGACAGCAAGGGACATAAGTGAAAATTGTGTTCAGCCTTGTAAGCTTTGGTCATAATTTTTGTCTCTGTGAACTGAGGGGTTTTGACATTATTTAAGGCAGCCTAACAAGAGTTGGAAGTGCAATAAAGTGCTAAGACAGCTCCACAGCCTGCTCTTGTCGTTGCATCCTGAGATATTGATACTGGGGGTCCAGCGAATAGTACAGCAGCAAATGTTCTCATTCAGTTTCCCCGAAAAGTCTGACCAAAAACTGCTATATTTTCCAAAAGATGGGTTATGAAAAATTGGCAGTGTATTTTTGGTATTACAGAGTGAATTTGCTGTTAGGAAAGCAAATGCGATTAATGGCGCATTTTCATGAGAGGTGATCGGAACGAAGAGATGGCATTATATCAAAAATCTTTGAAGGCTTCACTTTTCTTCACTTCTAAAAAAGTGCATGTGTGTTTGAAGAACCCCCTTTTCAAAAGCAGGTGATAAGTGAGCACTTTCACAGCAAAGCTTATGTTCAAATGTGTTTGTTTGGTCATAGCAAGCATTACTCCTTCATGTCCTTTACTTTTGCCAGGGTCATGCCCAGTTGTCTGTGTTAGAGGGAATAACTGCTACACATCTGCATCTACCAGGTGCTGGAGAAGAAAAACAGTGTACAAAGAAGACATTATCTTTCATGCAGCTATCACTCTGTCATGGTAATGCACCTTTCTGCTTCATTTCAGGACAATCAATGTTGCTACTAAAGTATTCTGCCTGTTTGCTTATCCACAACCAGCACACCAACACAATAGTTTACATTGCTCTGAATGCAGCATTTCATCTTAATGAGTTCTTTTCCCTCATAGCGTCTCTTTGTACTTTATGGGAGAAATGATTTCGAACCATTCCCATTTTCTCTCCGTGACCACGGGCTGCCAGTGCATGTTGTAACTTAAATTGTGTAGGACAAGGTAAATTTAAATCCAGCTCAGCAAATGGCTGTCATCAACACATTACAGCCTCAGAGTCATTGGGAGGATTCAGAGCAGCAGAACAACATGCAATGTTTAGAAGAGGAATCAAGAAGAAATCAAGTTAAAAATAGCATACTGTTTGTGAAACCATTAAATGCGATCCCACCTTAGTCACCCTATTTTCATGTGCACTGGCCATGCTGGCAGAGGAGAGGGATTTAAAATCGAGAGGTTTAAATTGTGTACCTAGTGCAACACATGGGCTGTCACCTTATAAACTGTGTAATAATAATGGCCAATCTTCACGAACGAAGATTTGGGCAGGGCTCTCCCCACGTGGCTGTGCCCTTCGAGCCTGCACAGTGGATTTTTTAGGTGAGGCACAGCGTGCACAGAACTGGCCCCACCGTTTAAGTCCTAAGGTTCATTTGCCATGGCCGAGAAAGCTTGGACAGTGACAGTGAAGTCCTTCGGACTATCTACAGCACCCGGTACTAACCAGGGCTAACCCTGCTTGGCATCCGAGATCTGATGGGATCGGATGTCAGGGAGGCATTGAACTGCCAGGGGGACAGTCCCACTGAGACTCCAACTCACGACCTTGGGAGTCGGAGACCGGAGTGCTCTCCACTACCCCACGGGACCACCCCCATAAACTGTATATTGCATATTGATTGCATTTTGAATGCAGTGTGGTGAGCTCTGTGGGGTTATTTCTGACTTAAACCTGCAGAAGATCAAGATAACCCATCAATGAATCTGCTGGCACGTTTTTTTGGAAGAGGACCACTACTTCTAGCATTCATCTCCTCATGGCAGACAGAACATCAGGTGCTACTGCAGGACTAGGAAAGGCTAACATAGCATTGTAAATATATGCCAAGGAAATATTTAATAATTGAGTTGCACAGACTGAGAAAGATGGGAGAATTCTGGTTAAACACTTTGCCTTTTCATCTGGAATCACATATATAGTGTTCAACGTAGTTTGAAACAATTTAATTGTGGCTTTTTTTTCTCCCTCACTCAAAACACATCCAAAATAAAATAATAGTTAAAAAATGCTGAATGAGATTTAATAGCTTATTTAATGAGACTATTTCTGTCAGAGGCTTCCTGAATCTTCATCTTCTCCCCTGTGTATGAGTTGGAGTGCTAATATTTCTGTAACCTTGCCCCTGGTTACTGAGCTTTCGGTGCAGCTTTTCACCACTCTGAATTCACTATAGTGAGATGAATGCTCATTCATGGAATGTAAAAAAGCAATTAATACCCAGTCAGGTCAGTTGGGCATTGGTACATTAGATTCAGTTTTATTTTGGAGACTCTCCAGGAGAGGTTTTGGATGAAAGAAATATATATCTGGGTAAGGAATTGCAGAGGAACAGAGCATGGCTCTGCCTCTGGATAATACTGCAGCTCAGCTCTCAGAGCTCACTGTAAGCTGCTATTTGGCCATGCACTTCTTATCCTGTCACAGTGCACATATGCAAGATGTACAGGCATGGGCATGCTTGGGGACACTCCTAAATTTAGAATTTGGCAGATATCTAAGTTCTCTTCTCCATGCTGAACTATATTTAGAAGGTGAGAATCTCCAACAGCAACTCATTTTCCCTCTATTTCCTGCTTTAATACCTTTTGAGATATTTATATTTTAGTCTATACTACCTATTGACTAGACATGTGGAGATATACTGCTTTCATGGCATTTTTTATAGCAAACTAAATCTTCAGATATGAAACTACAAGTGCTATTGTAGTATAAATATATCACACATACTTTCTCTTGGTGTTTGGTCCATTAATCTGTTGCAAAGATCAAGAAGTCTTTGAAACAACAGCTTTTGACTTTGAATTTTGAGTTAATGTAGCTTAGGTATAACTTGTTTTGATCAATACGGCTCATCATGAACTAATGGCAGAAAAGGTTTCACAGCCAAAGTCTATTCCTGATCCATCTTTCCCTGAGTGCCACAACTATTTACTTGACCCCCTTACAGTAGGAATTGTTTAGATCCCTGAGAAGAGGTGGGAGGAGCATCCTTAAGTCTTTCCAAGGAACAGATTCTGGTGTCTCTGGTTGCAAGCCCAGTCCTCTCACAGAACCATAGAACTGTTTAGGTTGGAAAAGGCCTCTAAGATCATCAACTCCAACTGCTAACCCAGCACTGCCAAGTTCACATCACACTTTTCCCTTCCCCATGGCCTGAGCTGTTTACCGTGCGCAAATGTGAAAGCATTGATGCTTCAACGGGTCTTGATTAAAAATATTACCATTTACAGATGTATTTTGTGGATATATTAAAATAGGAATTTTTTTTAGTTTCATTGTGTAGACTGAGTTGGAGGGCCACCTTTAACCTCATTTAAAGGCCATCAGGGAAACTTGACTCACATACTCTTAGAGCACTCTGGCACTCCTTACAGGATCTGTTTTTCCTAGGAAGACAGGTTACAACCAGTGGGAAAGTCTGTGCATGCCAGAGGAGAGCACTGGGCATGATTCTGAGGAGCCCTTATCCTGCACCCTGGGAATGACACTGCTAGTTCCCTTCCAAAAAACATAGTGCCAGAGGAGCCTGCACAGCCAGGCTTTGATTCTTCTAAGGTGAGAAGAGGTTGAGCTTGGGTGGTTTTGTCTGATATGGACAAGAAATTGTCCTTTCCCTCTCTCTCCCCTCTGAGATTATCTCATTAGGAATAACAAAGAGTAGGGTGCCAGCAGGCTGTTGTTACATGGTTTGGGCACGTCATGTAGCCTTGTGCCTCAGGTACCTACATAAGGTGCCAAGCCCTTACTGATGTTCATCTCAGATTGAGTGGTGTTAGTGTAAAATAGTTGATTAAAGTTATTCCTCATTCCTTTCTCCTCTACCATTTCATTCCCTGAGGATTGGAGTCATATTGATATATGACTCAATGGGAAAAGCAGCTATTCTTTTCCATACATACCCCAGAGTATTTAGTTCATTTTTCTTCTCCTCCAAATTTCCAGGCTGTATGGAGCCACACAAGACTTAGAGCTCTTATTTGCTTCCATGGGGATCCAGATACCCTTTAAACAGCTGGAGTATTAACAACTCACAGTGGAGCAGAGGAGGGCAATTTAGCACAACAAATGGATCAGACTGGAAATCTGTGAAAAGCTGACTTGTCTTTTTTTCCCCCTGCTGTTACTAGTCCATCTTTCCCCCTTCCTTTCTGTTGCTCACAGAAAGATGGCCATATGGGAGGCACCCGTTTTGGAGGATGCTATGGAAAAGTTCTGGAGGATAAACACCAGGTAGACACATAATCTTAAAGCAAGCTTTTCTGAACTTTTAGCAAAGTCTTAGTCATTTGAACAGGAGAAACAGTGTCTGTAGGCTCTGTCAGAGCATTTTCTTGTATCTAGAAGTGCCAGGGAGTCCCAGAATGTCATGGTCCCTGTCATTTGTGCACTACCCGGGAACCACAAATAAACCCATGGGTTGTCAGACTGGGTCACAGCAAGAAGTTCTCTTGCTTACGGCTGATGTGGGGAATGGATTGTCTGCTTTTCCCAAGAAATGCATGTCCTTGTACACAGAGGAAAGGCTTGCACAGAGGAGTGTCAGTAGAAGTGGCATCTGAACTTGCTTTGCAAGAATGGTGAGAGCATCTCCCACCCTGTGCCAGTGTTCTTGCATCAGCACTGCAGGGAGGAGTGAGGTAGGAGACTCGGTGTCCACTAGCCTTCTCAGCTCTCCTCAGTCCCATCAGCATCAGAAAATCACTTTAGATGTCTCCCCTCTTGCTTTTGAGGAGACGGTGAGACTTTGATGAGGTAGAGGAAGTGAAGGCTCCATCCTTGCTACTGAAAAGCAGCAGCTGAGGGTGGTCCACAGGGCAGCTGCACATATTCCAGGGAGGGAATGATTTATTTTTTTCTGTCTCTAGCCCAGAATTTTCATAACTAATAAATTAAATGAATACTTCCAAAAATGAAAAGAAAAAAATCTCTGGCTCACAGAGCTCTGAAAAAGAATCACATAATCTTTCAAAATTTTTTTTCATAGTCAGTTATTCAGGTAGCACCCAATAAAAATGCAAAGCTGGACTGGTTTGGGTGGTGGGAAAAGTTTTAGCTTAGAATAACATCAAACAATCAAAACACAGTAAAAGATAAATACCTGCACTGCAATTACATTTTGCCAAATGCGGACATGGTCATATATATCTGACACCTATAGCAGTTTGGAATTCTATGATCCTGAAATATTTCCTAGGGAATTAAATACAGCTAAGATTTGTGCACTACACAACAACCTTATGCCACTTGCTGCCTATGTACTCCTGGATGCTGTATGTGTTTGCATTTTCACAGTGAATGTGTAACTGAATAATCATAGTGGTCAATGGAAACCTGAAGCTGAAGATATAAAAAGTCAACAGAATGCCAATTTAAGGTGGTACCAAAGTTGTCATCTTTAAAGTCTTTCCTGCTAAAAATAAAGGAGATAGAGGGGAGGGGAGAAATAGGGAGGATGGTTTGCACCTTTCAGATTTACTTTTTCAGGATGTCTTCAAGTTCAGAGGAAAAAACTCCTAACCCTGCATGGATATTTCAGTTTTTCAAAGATGTAAGTCCTGATTCCACAGAACACATAGACCTTGGACATGAAATAGAATTAGTGTCTCTGCATTCTGCTTAGGCTAAGAACCTGAAATTCAGAAAACTCTTTGTTATCATTAAAAAACGTTGTCTCAAAGAAATGATCTGTGTAAAGTTTGTTGTGTTCCTTTTCGGTCTTGTTGCAGAGTTTTTGTCATGCAAGTCTTTGCTTTACTGTGTTCAAAGTGCCTGAAGCAATGGACTGTACTTTCGATTCTGTTATAAAATTGTTCCTCCAATCTTAGATGTTGTCTCAATATGTTTATATTTGTGTGTTGTATATAGAGAGATTGTACCTCTAAATAGACTCAAATGTTACCCCCCAAAATCACATTTCTTTCCCCAAAATGGGGTTGTCATCAAATGTGCAATTTTTGACAATGATTTCCTGAAAGTGGCTGTTTTCCAGGCAAAAGATTTATGCAGGCTGAGAACTTGGTTGACACAAGCTGTCAAATTGCTACCAAATGTTTAGTTACTACCGAGCTGTGCTGAGTTAGATGCTGTGAGGTAGAGGTAAAAGCTCTTTATCCAATCATCCCTCTGTCTTCCAGGAGATAGGCAAAAAGCACAGAATGTTTCAAAATGGCCCAGAAGATTTTTCTGATAAAAATGTTTCTCAGGAAATGTGGAGATGACACTATCATTTTTGTAAGAACACTTCTTATCATGTGCGAACACATCTTATCCTGACATTTCCTGAAACTTTTTCATGAAGCTCCTGTTAGGAAAGTGGAGATGAATGAAAGTGAAGATGAAGTAAGGAGCCTGTTGACAGGTGAAAGCAGGAACTACCCAGCAAGGCTTTGCTGAGTTAGCCCATGGAAACAGAAGTGTTGTGTCTCTTTCTGCCTTTTAGCCTGTAGACATCTATCACCCTTCGGTCGGATTTCAAAACTCCACCGTACAAGGGTGGAACTTCATTGGCTTCACTTAAATTATTACTGGTTTAGACATTGTTATGCTTTTGGTGGCCCTCCAAATTCAGCCTAAACCACTGAGTTTTACATGGCTTCTACTCAAACCCATTAATTGGCATCTATTCAGCTGAAACTTGGTCAAAGTTTGACATCACTTTGGCATATATTTGTGAATTTTCAAAATGATGAGTGTTGGGTGATACATGTCCTCATCGTTTCCATTACTCCTAATGATAGGTGCATTACAAGACAAATCTTATGTATCTAAGTCAAAATAAATTCATTAAGGCAATTTATATTTATATTTTGTCAGGCTGTGATACTGATCTGCATGTATTTTAAGACACAGGAGCATTGTGCCTATGTCCTAAGAGAGTTTATTGACCAAATACAGGTCAACAGATGCTTGGCAAGCAGTTTTTGCCTTTTGTAATTTTTTCCAATGCAAAATGTTCAGTAATCCAGAGTTTTACAGAAATAATGACAATAAACTATATAATATATTTGAGGCTTCAGAGCTCCATAAGAGGAGAATGTTTGACAAAGAGAAAGAAAAGAGCTATTCTTTTAAGTGTATCTATTTAAAAAAATGGAAATGAAGCAGCTGGAATGTACCTGAGGAACTTGCCTTCTGGATTCTTTTTTGACTATTTGTGTGAACATCAAATACCATACCCATCATGACATGCATAGTATGAAAAAATGATAGAGCAGAACGATGGCCCTGGATATTCGGAGGACTACACCCGGTTGGTCATTCCGTGTGTTGCAAATCTACAAGGAAAATAAACCTATTTTTCATCTCTCTCTTCCTTTTCCCCCCAAATCTATCTTCAAAGATAAGTCAAGAATTTTGCAGGTGGGGTTATAAACTTAATGTGAAGCTTACATCTAGAATATAAAGTATGGAAATATGGCTTTTAATATGTATGTGTGGAGATTGTTTTTATCAGAGGAAGTATTCTTCTGCCTTGGGGTTTTTGTTTGTCTCTTCAGATGAAGAAAATGAGGCTGTTAATTTTGAAAGCCTTAAATGGCAGTCTAAACCAAGCCTAACTTGATGAGGAAAAACTTTGTGCTGCTGCTAACCATTCTCCCACAGAATTTAATAACACAAATAATCACAGGAATAATACAAAATGCAAGCAGGCAGCAGCATCTTTGTCAGCTGTTTTTATAAAGAAACCAGAAAGCTCTGAAAGGGCAGCAGCAGAGGCAGGCACACTGGGAGATGGTCCTGCTCTGTACAAGCAAGGGATTTAAGCATTTTTCATCAGTTCATGCCAGAAGCTAGTTCCATCTCCAAAAGCCAAAAATTTCGTCTCATACACCTAATTTCTAGCTAGTTGGAGCCTTTANCTTCCTGACCTAGGGGTCAGACCCTCTGTAACACCCTCTGGGTTTGGTTAGCAGACTCTCTGGGTTTGATTGTGGAAGTTTCTTCTAATAAAATCCTATATCTTTCTCCATTAACTTGTCTGCAGTGTGTCTCTGTTCAGGAGAACACAATCAGAGGCATCAAATAGAAGCATTGTCCCCTTCATGAAAGCTGTGGTCCTTTGAAAAGTATAACTCAGCCATGCCTAATGCTGTTCTGCTTGCATGCTAAACTAAATAAACACGATCTGTTTTAACACTTTACTTTCGCTTAGTGGTTTGCACCCAGTATTAATAAATGTTTGTTTTGTATGACTGTGTTTCCCTGGACTCATGAAGAATCACATGGCTTTTGCATGCTCTGTTTTACTGGCAAGAGATACAGCTGTAAGAAATATGGACATTTTACTTAGCATATACTGAGTTCAAATACACTGTTTTTTCCCATACTTAGCCAAATTTTTGTCTCTGTCAAAGTTTGGCTTGTGGGTTGTGGAATATGTGCCTGGTATGCTGGGGAGTTCTGGGGGTAGAGGGGACAGCTGAGAAACATATGGCTTCAAACCGCATTTTTTGCTTTCCTTATCCCCCAGACCTGCAGAAGCTGTAAGTTTAGAGCACCCCCTCAGGGCTCCTTTAAATTGCATCCACCTGGAGTGGCCTCTAATGGGAATAGTCCACCACAGCGGTCAGCAACAGCAACACCACTCCCAGCTGCAGCTCCAAAATCAGTGGGATGTTGGCTGGGTTATGGCCATCCCCAGTGGCTGGAGGTATTATTATTCCTCCAAACATATTGCTGGACATTGTGCTATCACAATAAAAATGTAGAGAGAGAACTATGAGCACCTCATATTAGTGAACCCTGCAAGGTGACACAAAATGACAAACTAGACCATAATGACAGCGCTGTAAAGGGACCTGACTTCAGAAAGGGGCTTTAACAGTGTTTACAGCACACTTCAGGATATATTCCTAATGGGATTAAGGTCACGCAAGTGACATGTGTGTGACAGAAGGCAACAAGCAAATCTATGGCATAGTGTGTCAATAGCAATGAAATAACATGGGGATTATGCAATTATTTTCAAGAGCAAGTTAACAATCAGGGAGCAACTATGCATTAAACCACTTATAGACTGGAAATAACAGCTTCTTAACCTACTGTAAACATTGATTTTTTTTTGTGCTAAGTTGTTGTAAAACATGAACATCATATAATAACTCAGGAAAATCATAATAAATGCTAATTCAAACTGAAAAGGGGCAAATTGAACAGGCTTGGGTTGTTGAAGCACCATCATGTAAATGTAGCATAGGATTTGAAATAAAGATGCTAGAGTGTGAAAGGTCAAAATCACCCAACATCTTCTCAAAAGTCTTGTTCTTTATGGAATATGAATTCTCTTATGGAACTTTTCCCCCTCAGTCCCTTCCTTCCACAAATCCTGGGAATATTAAGAAATGTACAAACCAGATGACCTATGCAGAAAGATGAATGAAACTATTATAAAGAGATGAGTGTCTGCAGATGGGGAACAGTCATCCTTATTGTTGCTTGCCCCTCACTGTAAAGTCTAGGAATGAAATCATGATCCCATTAGTGTCAGAGTGAATGTAGCCGAAGAAATGATGGGTCAGGACATTCACCATTCACTTCTATATACCAAAACTTGAGAATATCTCTTGACAAATCCAAATAAGTCTTCATATTTTCATTATTCCTGAGTTTGCAGAGGTTCCCATAGCCGGTGCATTACTGTACAGTGTCCACATCTTTGAAGTAATCTGCTCACAACAGACCCTGAGCATGTCCTGTAATCCCATTCCTTGCTTGTGTGAAGAATCAAGTCCCTTTTCCTTACAATATCATGAGGTTTTTGTAGTAGTGGAAGAAAAGACAGAGAAACGATCAGCACATTGGGAAGAAAATCTGATAAGCAACTTCTGGGAGTCACTCTTGCTCCACCCTCTCTCCCCTGGTAGCATTCCATGCATGCTCTGCCTGATTTGGAAGGTGAAGTTCAAATTGGCTTCCTGTGTTTTAAGGTAAATCCCTGCATTAATCATCAGGGACTTGCTTACTGGCTTTCAAGCTCTCCTTCTGCCACTCTCTTATCTTTTCACAGGATGTTTTTGGAAGTAAAGCAATATGTGAAATTATAAAATTAAAAAATATCCCACCATGTTTCCTACCCAATACTCAGGGATGACAGTGTGCCCTATCTGTGTTTGTGTTTATTCACCATATGGGGTGAGAAACACTCTGATTTTTTTTTTAATACATACACTGCAAACACAACATGAAAGCATTTATGTTGAGAATACAGTCATTCCAGGAATACCAAACTCAGCTTGGTTCACCAAAATTGTGGCCTTTAGGCCCAGTGGGCAAGACTAACTCAGATTTGAATCTCCAGTGTATTCCTCAAGGATAAACTGAAGTGAGAGCAGACTTTAACCCTTTTTTTTTAAGTTAATTATGATTTCAAATACACATCAGGAAGTAGTGCAAAGTTCTGCTTTTGCTGATGAGCCTCATTTTGTGGAGTTTTTCATAAAATGAAATGAAATGAAACAACGGTATCACAAGAGTCAGACACAGTCTGATTAAAGCTTACTTATGTTGTTTTCTTCCCTTACCTTGTTTTTTTAACTTGCCTTTGTTCTAGGCAATGCCCACCTTTGTGGTCCATTGATTCCTGTATCCCTCACAAAAGTGTTCCAGGGCTGAGGAGGTCTGACCGCTCCTTCCACTTCTCCTCTGAGTTGCTCTGGCATCACACTCACTGCCATCAAATCCTCAGCTTTTTTTTTTTTTTTGTGCCTGGCAAATATTCCTGCTTCTGAAATACCTCCTTGTGAAAAAGCAAGGGCCTGCCAAATTCATGGAGAATCCAGACTTCTAGCTAAAGTTAAAGAGCCAAAGAAGAGTATCCCAAAACTTGGACTGTTGTCAGAGCTCAGGCTGGGACTTGTAGATGTTTGTATGTTTTCATCCAGCTTGATGATTTCATCATTGGAATACAGAAGAGTGGGAAGTCACAGTGATATTATGGATGAAAGAACTGAGTCAAGCGGGTAAATGAGTGTGGTTACTGAAGTGAGTTGAGGGAGATGGACAGTCTGTCCACACTGACACAGTAGTGCTGCTAAAATTCAGAGTAAAACTACTTTTGAGGATAAAGCAACAAAGATGAAGACCAAGAATGAGGCTCTGAGGACCTCTGTAGTGCATGTGAAGGGCATGGTGGGTGGAGAGACTTTTCACATGGGCATGTAGCGATAGCACAAGGGATAATAGCTATGAACTGAAAGAGGGCAGAGTTAGATTAGATATTAGGAAAAACTCTTTTCTGTGGTAGTGGTAAGGCACTGACAAAGGTTGCCAAGAAAAACTGTTGATGCCTCATCCCTGGAAGTGTTCAAAGCCAGGTTGGATGGGGCTTTTAGCAACCTGGTCTAGTGGAAGGTGTCCCTGCCCATGGCAGGGCAGTCAGAACAAGATGATCTCTCATGTCCCTTCCAACCGAAACCAGTTTGGGATTCTCTGAGTCTATTCTGTGATTGTAGAAATGAAAAATCACAGAAAGACCAAAGTTTGGATTCAGTCCAGAGGAGAACTGCTATCCTCAGAAAAGATGCTCCAAAAATAAAAGTTATTATTAAACATACTCAGATATAGGAGAAAGGATAAAGGAATATCATATGTTCCCTGAAATGAGACAAGTCACTGGCTGCCTTGAAGAGGCTTCACAAGGAGAAGAGGGTAGAGGAAAAGAAAGAGGAAATGCTAATTTAATGTCCGAGGTTGATTTCTATATGCAGTACAAGAATCAGTCACTTGTGTTAGACGCACTAAAAGTTAAAGTTTCACTTATTTTCTTCAAAAACATGACTCATGGAGTTCCATGGTGCCAAGACAAACTCATTTATTCTCCTTCATCAAGCATTTCACTTCTCCTGCAGTGTACCCTGCAGGAAACCAAAGAGTTATTGGGAATGTAAGGATTACTCTGTTAGGATCAATCCATTTCTATTGCTTCTTTCTGTAAATTTTAATTGTTATTTGCTTTTCTGTGTTATTAAATAGCACAAGCAATAGAAAAAACAGCACAACACTATGATCAGGAAGGACATGCACATTCAGTGAAACAAGAATAATAGTACCTAGTGAGAAAATACAAAATGCTGTAAAATGAGTTTCAAATCAGTGAAATGTTTGTACAAGATGTTGAATTTCATTTTAGAGTGTCTGCTAAGTTTTTTCAATCAATAGAATCTTTTTCTTCATCAGGTTAAAGATATAGCAAAATAAAAATGAAGTGGTATAAGGTAAAAATAATATCCCAGCTACTTCACATGTGGCGTGCCAGGATCATCAGCCATAAATGCCTAACTAGCCATTTCCTGAGGATTATAAACCCAGACTACTGTTTAACTAATGTCCTGGTTTCTGTGAAAAAATCAACAGAAGCAATAAAATTTATCTCTCCTAGTTAAGTAAGATGAATGTTCTCTGAAGACTGAGGTTTGTGAAGCCCTCCATGCTGGTGGGTGTATGTCTATCCCTGTGTTTTTATATGATGCCATGGTTGGCTGTTAAATTACCTCCTACAGAACCAGTCATGCAAGAGGATAAAAAGACCGATATGAAATAAAGCTGAGGTTGTACATTGCTTCAGTTTTGGAAATAAGAACATTTTATCTAATGGATTATGGCTTCTCACATCTGGATTATTGACTCTCACAGTCCAAGCCAGAATCAATTCTCTGCTTTATAAACAATTAGATATTCCCTGCCTTACAAACAACGATCTCCTTTTTGCCATACCAGATGAGTGCTCTAATTGCCAGCCCGCAGGACCAGCCACTTGCTTTCCACCTTTGAGTCTTGTTGGAGCTTTGAGAAAATGGATAAATATTCAAAAGGTGTAAAAGAGACAGCCCAAAGCCTGACCAGCAAGGTAGTTGTCAGAGAGCTGAGGAAGAGATCAGGTCAGGAATGGTAAAGAGGTGAGCAGGGGTTTTCCACCGGCTTCTTATAAAAACATGAATTTTGACAGCTGACTGGGTTCCAACCCTTGTTGGAGTTCTTTTCTAAGTGAGACAGTCACTTCAGAAAATCTTCCTGTTTCACTGCTAATCAAGTAAGTCCCCGAGGCACTTCCCTGCCTGGCTTAGGACAGGTCTTAGTCGATACCTGGCTTGGTTTTCTGTTTTCTTTGTACAGACATTCCCTGCTGAACCTGAGAAATCTGTCATAAAATGTCTATTTCTACAAAATTAGTTGGAACTGCTGTTGGCCACCTTCCCTGGAGATGTACAGAACATCTTCAATTAACCTATATAAATTCTTTACTAATATTTTGTTATAATATAAATAGAGGGGGGAAGAGGAAATGACCTGACTGGATTTCTCTTGTTCTGTTAAGAGTGCATAATTCTAACACACCTGTGTATAGGATGATGCATAGAGCTGCAATTTTTAAGGCTTATAAATATCTATAAATCAGCATGCAGCTACCTAAAGCATTTTTGCTTGTCCTTTTCCACATTATGTGTTGTTCCAGGTTACAGACTTCTATCTAGTGTCTCTAAACATATAATTTGTAGCAATAAACACTTTGATATCTATTCATAATAAATGCTAGGAAGAAGCTGGCTTGCTAATCCTTCACTAAAAGCCTTAGTTATTTTGCTCAGAAGTTCACCCTCATCCATGGCTCTCATGATTTCTGCTCCTGTCTCAGCTGCTAGATAATATTTTGCCCTGATCAGGCTAATAGGCATTTAAACTTTTTCTACCAAATTTTCTGTGTTTAAGTTTTGTACACATTTTCAGATTTCTATTACATTGAAAACCAGAAGAATTTGTACCTTAAAGCAGCCCCAAATATGTGCTTTTCTCATTGTGTCAGTGTAGTTATCATAAATTCAATTTGCAAAATTACTGTTAAGTTTTCTCAAGTTTGCTATTTGTGGTGATGCTTTTTCCTCACAAACCAAAGAATCACTTATGGCAGCTGTGATCATTCATTATAAAACATGCCTTTCTTTTCCAGAGAGATATTTTAGGTACCAAACTCAACCCACCTGGCAGCCTTCTCTCTTTAGGGATGCTGATGGTACACAAAGGGCTGTTCTTTTCCTTAGGGCTTCAGACAGAACCTTGAGACCTTTTCTGGAGAAAAATACCTAACAAGGAACACCTACCTGCTCAGAAGTATAAATTCATGGAACAACTTAGGTTGGAAGGGAATTCTGGAGGTCATCTAGTCCAGCTACACACTCAAAGCAGGACCAGCTTCATAGTTGCGTCACATAGAAAAGGTTCCGTTTCTAAATGTTCATCGAATTAGATAAAATTGAAAGGGTGCAGCCTTTTAGTGGATGTATTCTGTTTCATCTTGGAGCAAAGGATTATCCATCCACATCCTCTCCCAACTTCCTGCTGGAGGGCAAGCAGAGTTTCCCAACCAGCATGAACCAGCTGTTTTCTGCACCCCTCTTTCTCTCAGGGCTGTTAGAACATCCTGTGGCACCATGCTGAGGTTGGCACCTGTGTTCAGTTTAATGGTAATAAATGTTCCTTTTGCTTTCAGGATAGCATTCAATTCATCATCTGCAGCAGCACTGTTCTGTGCACCTGTAAAAAATTCCCATGATGGGGCTCTTAGACCCTCCTTGGCTGTGGGGTCCTTGCAGGTGGCTGCAAACTCTTCAAAAATGCTGTTACTCTCAGTTCTCACATCTCACCCTCCATTAATTTTTTTCAACAGATGAAGATCATTGTCCTCCATGTGACCTAGCTCTCCTGATCTGAGACAGATCTTTGGATTTTCCCTGTAGGTCCAGAAATCTGAAGTTGTATAATGAAGTTTCAAGTAATTCATTTCGAATCAAATGCTCAGTAATGCCATTTTTGCATCCATAGAAAACTGCTGGAGATGCTGGCATGTAAACTGGTATGTGCAGAAGTATCAGGTAAACCAAGGAATTGTCCCAGTGTTTCAAGTTCTTTCCTGACCAGAAAAAGAAGTACTGCTGATGCCACTAATGCCTAAGTGATTTAACCTCTGAAATCTACCTCGAGAGCTGCCTGCAGAAGCAGTAGTGGAGGAAAACCAGGGTATTGTCATCCTTGAGTCTGGATTTGAGTTTTCAGATTAGCAAGTATTGGACTAGCACTGCTCCACAGATAATGAGGAATGGCATTTATAATTAACATTTCACTCCACAGGAAATGATGAGCTACACACCCAATATTCCCAGAGTTCAGAGGAACTTTACATTTCATCCTGCCAAGTCGATATCTCCAACAGATTAAGAAAAACCTGCCAGCTGGCAATTAGGGCTCCGAGCCCTGGTCACAGCAACATCTGCTCTGTTTATTGTGTGCTTCAGTTCTTATGTAACCATGCATGGCTTTCTCTTGGTTCAGAAACCATTCGAGCATATTATAAATAAAAATCAGTTTATTGAAACCTCCTACACGGTCTGATGCCTTCTCAAGAATTTATTGAGTCACTTCAAGTCACTGAAAATTCCTGTAAGACTGAGGAGAAAACAGTACTTGAGATGGTGTAGGTGCAAATAAAATTACAGCTGATTGAAGCACTAATCTTCTTTCTCCTATTCCTTTAAAATATTATTATCCAAAGAAGTGGATAAGGAAAAAAAATGTGCATTTTTTCAGTGATAAATAGAAAATAATTATTGCCAAGTTCTGGAGTAAAACTGCAGTCTATCACTTCTGACTCTGTCCAGACTCACCACCCAGCTCTGTTTTCCTCCTATTGAAGACATTTGTTTTCTGTGGAAAAGACCCTCAGGAATACAAGGTGTAAAGGGGATAAGAGCATTTAGCAAGTTTCTTGAGGAGGATGTTTGAACACTCAGACCGTGGAAGTACCTAATATAACTATTGACTTATCCCTTGTAGCCTACATATACATGGCTGATGATATAATACAACATATTTTCCATAAATGTCCTTATTCACACCCTTATAAAAACCACCTGAAGAAACTGTTCTTCCATGGACAAAATAAAAAAAAATAAAGCATAATTCAGTTGAATTAAAAATATTTTTCAGATTTCCTTTAGGCTTGAAAAAAAGTAATTTATTTTACTAAACTTTTGAAATTAAAATTTAAATTATATCTTAAGTTTCTACTAATACAATTAGTAAGAACTGTATGAATATGAAAAGTAATGGATGTAATATAAGGATGAATAGAAAATAACATTTAGTTCAAATATGTCAAAGTTCAAACTCTTGATATTGCTTCTTGAATATTGCCTATGATTTATCATGAAAGCATCATCACTTCCTTCCTCAAGGTAACTCAGGGCTTCATAGGCTCAGTTATTAGCACTGCAGAAAACAGCATCCCTTTTTCTAGGCAAACCTTATAGAACTGGTTCTACCCTATTTTTGACCACATCAATCTCCCACTGGTTGTCCCTTCTCTTCCAGCACATATTCCATAAATACTTTGCTTCTTTCAGACTTTTTTTCCCAGCACTTCCATTATTAGTGTAGGAATAACCTGAAATGAGTAAGACTGTGGAAACAGGCTGCTCTTATTGTTTTGACACATGTCCCACAGCTCTCCCTCTTCTAGAAAGGAGTGAGCAGCCTTATCATAAGAAACTTGTTAAATGGAGACTTGACTTGGCAAATCTGACTTAAAGCACTCAAAGAAAAAAATTGATTTATTATTATCATTCATGCAGGCAGAAATTACAGTTGTTCATCATTTACACAGCGCTTGTGAAATCACCCCTAATGGTTTTAAGGTAGCACTTAGACCAAATGGAAGCTGCGGGATAAGGATACGGATAACAGTGGAATTTCAAGGAAGATTTAAACAAATCCTTCAAGTGGGCTTACAGTTCTATGGCCATTGAGGACTTTACCTTCTGCTGACCTTAAACTCATTATCCCTAAAGAGATAACTACAGAGATATCAGGACACCGGCATTTCTGGTGGCATCAGACTTTTGTAAGTGCAGTCATTACTAGTCACTGAGAAATTAAATAATTCAGTCAATTCAATCAGTCTTGGCCTTGATTTTCATTTGTAATGGCTTGGGACTTTATGGCAATTCATCTCCAGCCAAATCAGAAAGTTTAAGTTGTATTAGGGTTTGAGGTAGAGAAACAGACAGAGAAAACAGGAAGAAAATAAACCCCTTGAAGGTGCAGTGGTTGTATTTCACATATTCATATTGTATGAAGTTGTAACTTCATCACCAGAGGGAGGGAAAAGTGATCTGTGTGCATATTCCATCTATGTGTCACCCAATTAAGTTAATAAATGAAATAGAAATAGCATCAAACAAGTAGAAAAATGCTAAGAATGTCTTTAGTGCTGTGCTGCACTCTTTACTGTTTTCACAGTGGCAGAATACTCATTAATTCTCATTATGTGAGATGGTTAATGTAATTAACAGTAATGTTGTTGTGTCATGATACCCTAAGGATATATTGAGGCAGTTTGAAAGGAGAGGTGAGAGATTATTTTGAGTGAAGTGATACAGCTGCTAAAACCAGACAGGCTTTTTGGCACAGAAACCTTTCCTTGGGCCTAAAGAGAAACATTGACAAAACTGAGACATTTTTTCTATCCTCCATAATGGCTCCTGTGCCCACAAGTTCTTCTGGTTTTTTCAACTGTTTTAGCTGACCTAATGAAAGTTGTTACCTCTCCCTAGAAGCTGTACCTGACTACACCTGGGCACTGAATGCGGATGTTGCTGATAAACCAAAAGAATAATAAAATAAATATTTCCTGCTTTGGAATCCCCATTCTGTCAGGTATAAATTGCACCATAACTCCCACCTTATTAAAGAGAAGGAATTGTAGCAAAGAGATAACAGAATCGGGTTTCTATGTGCAAAGGCCCACTCATTCAGATGATGCTGGAGCAGACATAGCAAATACTTCACAGCAAAAATATGTCCAAACAGTAGATTATCTTTCCTGGCTGCCCATCCTTATGGATATGCATTGCTTATTGGCTGCTCAGCTGAGGGAGCCTGCTGTGGAAAACAGTTTATACATTATTCAGGCTTAGTCAACTGATAGAGTAGATTGACCTTGTCTCCTGTGAAAAGAAGCAACTTTTTCTTTCTGGTGACTTGCAGAAGAATAATGGCTGTGATGGTAATTAATAGCTTATTCATATTTCAGATGTAAAATACCCACAGCATGCTAACTAGAGAAGGTCAGAGCACATGGGAATACAACGTGAACCTCTTAACCTTGAAGGATGATTAAGGAACTTCTAGCTTTTGTTAAGACATTCTAATCAGTCTTGTAATGGAACTCTGGATGTTCTCCTCTTCACATCAACCTCCAAATCCTTTCCTAGGTCATTGTAGTAGTTTTGGCTCTCATCAGCACAGGTCCCCATTTAGGCCTCAGTTTTCAGCAGGCCGCAAAGGACGTGACACAGATTAGAGGGGACAGGTATCATCTGACTTAAGCAGCCAAAGAGGTATTTCATATCATCTGACATCATTAGGAAGCGTCGGGGAGTATAACAAGCCAGGGGGAAGAGCTTCTTCCCTTTCGGTCCATGCTTCTGACCAGGAGGGTTCCTGCTCCCTGACTGCTGATATCAGGCCCTGCTGCCGGTCCACGTGGCTGTTTACCTGGGGAAGTGAGCATATTCCTGTTAATTCCTTTTTATTTTTCCCTCTTGCTGAGAAGTTTCCTTTGGGGAGGAAGTTTGGTTAATTCAAAATTCTGCTTGTTAGCTGGGGCGACCTCGGTGAGCCTGTTGTTGTTTCCTGTCACTATGTGCTGTTTTCATATTTGGTGTTAAGCTTTCCACTTCTCTATATAAGAACTTCACCGTGTCCAAAGCCTCATTTCTGTTTTTTTCCCTCACTCTCCTTCTCTGAGAGTGGACCTTTTGTCTAGGTACCAGGCAGTTGGTATTTTGCCAGCTTGAACTATAACAGTCATAGATACTTCCATGTCTGCTGGAGTACAGCTGGCCCCAAGGGCCACGTGTGCTCTCTGTTGGCCCAAGAGCCTCTCAGACAGCTTCAATATTTGAGAAAATGAACCAGATCAAAGCAGGAATAATTCAATGGCCCTGCAAAGAGAAAGAATAGGAAGACCAAAGAAAGGTGTTACAGTCCTGGTGTGCGATGCACCAGCTCTGGAGTTTCCAGCACCTTCTTCACCCTTATACGAGTAGGGAAGCCCAGCCCAGAACTGGAGTCCCTTCCCAGCCTGTGGAGGACAAGATAATGTGTTATTCCTGGCAACAAACTCTCCCCTTTTGAGGGTGATGGAGCAGAATTGAGCTGTGTCCCTCCAGGATATAACTCTGATTTACAACCATCAGAGCAGACATTTTGAGATCCATTCAGAGGGAACCCCAAAAGCTATCCAGATCATGACAGATAAGAGGAATGATAATTTTTATTTACCAGAGTTACCTGCTTTGTCTTGTTTATTAGCTAGACTCTCCTAAAATGTTATTTTCTCTGAAATGCCCCAGCAAATATTACATTAGTGGCTTATTTAGTTATTTTCACTGAAAGGCATACAAAAATTTGAAGAGGACTTTAATTCAACTGTTAGAGTCCCCTATCTGACTATCTCCATAATAATTTCGTATTTTCGGTCTATGGCTGCATCATTTTCAAAAGCTGAAGCGAATCCTCTATTTTGGAATCATCTGAGCATGAAAACTGTAATTTTTACCCTCTGGGAGGTCTCCAACCTCCATTACAACTGACTGGAAAATTCCAATATGTTCTAGAGGGAGCTGGCCTGGGTGCCCACAAAATGTCTCTGATACCCTTTTGTATTTCGATAGCTCAGGAGTGGCATGAATTTAAGGTTAAGAGATGGCAAAGGGTATATCACACTCAGTCATCATTCAGTAATGGAATGGGGCCAGTCTGAAAATTGTTAGAATGTGAAATTGCGAGCTATAAGCTTGTCAGGGATGAGTCACTAAGTTTTGAGGGTTTTTTTCACTTTTCCTAGGCTGTTGCAGAGGCTGAAGCAGGAAACTGAGGTGCCTGTTAAATGGGAGATGGCAGTAGGAAAAGGAGGCATCCCATCCATAGAGGAGTAGGTCTTTATGCCTCCTGCCTCTAAATTGGGTAGTGGGAGAGGGATTGTTGTTGGGGCTTATAATGAGAGTGAGAAGTAGTTAATTCTGTCAATAAGTGAAATAAGTTACCTGTTGGTTGCAGAAAGTGCAGAGGTTAATTAAAATTGTAATTACTGTAGCCTTAGCAAACAGGTCACAGCTTTCAATCAAGTACATGGCTGTTCTGGTGTGAAGAGAGTACAGAAATGCCTGGCTGGTGCATCCCATCAGGGATTCTCCTGCACAGAGATGAGCTGACTGTTTAGAGCAAGAATTGGAGAAAATTGTTTTCTGACCCACTGTAAAAAGATCATCATAAAGGGAATAGAGGGGAGCCAGGTCAGCTGGCAAATATGGTCTTTGCAGCAGGATGTTTGCTCTGTTCTGTCAAAAAATTATTTCTCATTTCTTTGAAGATTGATGTGTGTGTCACACCAATCCTGGCCACACAGAAGAGTAGTAGAGCCAGAGACAAAGGGAGGGATGCCACAAGCAGTGCTCCCTAAATGCTAAAACATTAACCTGTGGGATGAGTATAAACTGGACTATGGTTTCAATTAAACTTTTAAAGAAAGGAATTACTCTGCTAGTGCTAAAATCAAAAGATATCCAGTAAAACAGAACTTACTATTTATTGCCCCTCTGTAAAGCCAGCTATTCTTAAGTGGTAAAATTTGATAACAGCTTCAACCTGTGTTATTGACATACTACATTTTATAATTCACTTACTGAGCAGCTGGCAATAAAATCTGTTATTTCTGGCAGAATGAAAATCTTGATTGAAAAGAATGGTTTGGAACTAAACATTCCTCCCACAATAGGTCATGAACCTTCCTGAGGGTCAAGGTGTAATTGTAGCAAAGAAATTCAAGGGGATGAAGTATAACTGTGGTATTGCAGTTTCTCCTTTTCTCCTTGTGAAAGATCCTTGTTCTCTACAGCATCCTAAGGAGAAGGGAAAAAACCCAAAAGGAATACACAGCCCATGTTTGCCATACAGATGTTATGGTATTAACAGGTCACTTACATCCCCAAGCGAATGTCAAAGCTTTTGTTTGCATGCAGGGAGCACTCGGCATCAGTGGAGCTGCCAAAAGCAATCTGTAAGGAGCTGGCGATGTCACTTACACCCAGCACAATGCCGGCACTGGGATCGATACCCACACAGCGGCTCTTGAGGCTCCATGCTCACATTAGAACCTCCTTCACTGATTTTCCTTGGCTGTAAACAGGAGCAGAGAAAAATGTAATGTTTTTGCAAGTCATATCACACAACCTTTCGCCTTGGAGCAGCAAAATGAGTCAATCAATATGTTGCCTTTCCCCTGCCTGCTGAATGCTGGCTTTTCAATATTTAATAGGTTCCTGGCAGTCGTGCATCTGGTGCCTTTGACCAGGAGACCGTGACCGACAGGCTCCCTTCTCCTCCTGGCATCGGGACAACTTCCACTACCAATTCCCCACAGACATTTATTGCCTGCTTTGGGTTCATCCATGCCTCTCGTTTGCCTGGCTGCTGCCAGAGGAAAGGTGGCAGGCTGCTCAGATGTGGCCTTTGTTGTGCAGATGTTGTGCAGCGGTTTCAGGAGTTATTCCACAAGGCTGAAATTTCAGCCATGCTTCCCCAGTGCCAGCTCCAGCAGCCAAACACTCTTCAGAAGGAATTGCTCCCAAGCCACAGGTATTTACCCATATGTGATGGGGTTGTGAATGGAAGTGTGAAGATAGGAATAAATAGAAAGGAAAAAGAGGTTCACAGGGAGAGGAGGATCTTGAGCCAGTTTTACTGCTGAGGCCAATATCTTGTGCAGCTTCTGTACTGAGTACAGCCCATGATAAAAGTCCTTCTGACATAACTGGCTACAAATCGGGTCTTACATGTTTGAAGGAAACAAAATACCTTTTATGTGATCTTAGTAAATTCCTCAAGTACCTAGGCTGAGTGTTGTGGTAATATTTTACTAATAAAACCTCTGTATATATTTCTCAGAAAAACTTAGCACTGACATTAGCACATATATCAATTAGCTGTGGAGTTGGTTCACCATATATACGTGTTTATGGGAAAGATTTATGACATGCTTAGGAATTCTCTGAAATAAATTATGTGCAAAACCCCCACGTTACTCTTCAGTGAAAAGCATAAAAGCTACAGAGTATGTATACATGCTCCAAATGTGTTTTATTTTACCAAAATCAATGGAGTAACTGTGGATTTGCGTCAGTGTAATTTAACCAAATTCAGTGCACAGAGTTTATAAAACCTGTGAAATTTGCCGTTGTACTTCAGAACAAAAGATGTCACATTATCTCTGCTACATGGAAAATGTGTGCTTGGAAACTGTATTTCTAGTGAGCCACAGATTCTAATGCAGAAAACAAACTATCTGTCCACTTGGAGCTAGATGCTAACCTGAGAGTCATCAGTTATCATAATCCTCTCTCATTGACAAGACTGGATGTGCATGAGGATGGATTGATTGCCACTCATAAGATCACAGCCAGATCATCATCAGAGTTCAGGCAACAGCTGGTTCTTGAAGGAGCTTTCCCTAAGAAAGCAGTATATATAAGTAAACAGTGCCTTTGTGTGTTTATGTGTTATTCACAGACACATGTTTATACAGATATCTTATTTAGTGTTGCTCTTTTTATTTTTTCAATTTTGAATCTCTGGACTTTAAACAAACTGTGAATTAATGGTTTGATGGATAAAACATACCTATGCAATCTCAATAAAATTTGGCTTGTTTTTGTCCCCAGTGTGGTCTGATACAGCAGTATTTACATCAATTTTCCTCTCATTTGCCTACCTTTCTGAGAGAAAAGAGAAACTGCTTTTGACCTGTATAACTTTGTATCATGTCTATTTGGAGCATCTCTTTTCTGGCCCACTGATCATATGTGGATCCTCCAATTTGATACCTAGCTGGTAGTTGCACTGTACTCCCTTGGGTTTCTCCATGCCTGTTTTCCTCTAACCTCAATGACAACACCCTCTGTTGATTTCTGCCACTTCAGTTCGGAATAATTTCCCTAATTTAAATTAGGAAAATTTAAAGCCCTCACACCTGAGCTCTTTAAGAACATCAACTCCTGCCTCTGTCCTGTGTAATACCACCTGTAACCCCCGGATTGACCCTGAGTTATTCCTGCCTTAACTCTCACACAACTACTTAAGAGTATTTCCTCCATTGAAAAGGCACTAAAATGTCATTAATGACATTTGCTGTCTCTTCAGCTCTTCAGACTTTTCTGTGTCAGGTGAAGAATTGCTCTGATCATTTGCTCTGGCCTTTGCTTCTTTGATGGACCAAGCTCTTTTGCTCCTAACCCCACGGACTTGTTTTAACTTTGGTATTAACCAGGGGGTGAAATCATTGAATTGTGGAATCATTTAGGTGGCAAAAGACCTCTAAGATCATCAATTCCAACTGTTAACCCAGACCTGCCAAGCCCACCACGAAACCATGTCCCCAAGTGCAACATCTTTTAAATAACTTCAGGCATGACGACTCAATCCCTTCCCTGGGCAGCCAGTTCCAGTGTTTAAGCACTCTTTCATTCAGTCATGTGCAAATTTCAGCCAAGGACAAGCAGGCTTAAAGAGCCAGACAAGTCCACAAATACCTGACCAGCGGCCTCAGTGCAGGATGGTGCAGAGCCTCAGAGTGTGTTCTCAGCTGCAGTTCAGTCACGGCAGTGGTCACAGCTCTTTGCATTGCTCATGGGCAGCATCCAAGAGCTGAGATTAAATTACTGCTTCATTATTTGGTTCTGGACCATTGTTTGTGTAATATGGGAACACGCTGTAAGGAATTATATGATTACTGAGTTTTAGAGGTAAATAAAACTGATGGGTGGGTGGTTTAGCAGTAGAAAAATGGGGTTTTATGAACTTTTCTTCCTACTGGAGAGCAGAGGAGCTGTTTTGGTCTCTGTAATGCTGCTCATTCAAATGGAAGTGGTGAGTCTGGTGGTGTCTGCCTGGTGAATTTTGAAGTTATAATGCCTCTAGTTTTACATTTTAAAAAAAATTGAAGATATTTCCACATTTTACTGAATTTTTTTCTTTATTAAATATTAATTCTCACCTCTCTGGGTACTCAGTGCTGCAAGAATTGAGGGTGGATGGGCAACTTGGGTAAGACATTTTCAGCTTAGGACAAGTGAAAGAATCTGTCTCATGTTGTGTGGGTGGCTGGTATGGCATTCCCAGTAAGCATTTTTGTTCTCCAGCAAATCTGCTTGTAATTGCAAGCTCCCTCAACTGTGTCTTGTTTGTAAGTTCTGGACATGATATTTATTTTGGTTATATTCGACTTAAATGACATCTCAAAATACAGGCGATAAGAACACTTTGTACTTGTTTGTGCTTTGTTCATGGTAGAAGAGGGAGACAAAGACGTGATGAGGTGTCAATGATACTTAAGTTTGTTTTCTCAACAGGTTTGCAGAAAGCAAAGAGAAAAAAAATCTTTCCAGGTAATTGCTACAAAATATTTTAATAGGTAAATATTTTTTAATAGGTAAAAAAAATGATCATTATTTGACAGAAAAGCATAAAAGAGGCTGTCTATATCCCACAAACTATTGCAGAAACAGTTCTGCATTTTCTTTTCCTAATATTGCCTGCAACATTCCAGCCCTCAGGTAGTTCAAAGTCAAAACACAATCCTTTGGAAAAAGATGGGATGGATATGAGTGGGGGGACAAAAGAAGTTTTCCTTCCTTCCCCAGAGATTGTGTGTGGTAAGATTGGCACAGCGTGGCTCAGTGCTTGGGATGGACCTGCTGACACCCAGGCAGCCCTTGTCATGACATTGCAGAGTTGACCGTGCATGGTCAAGGAGGTATCTCAGCCTGAGGGGAATATCCTGCAATAACCTGGGGGAATATCCTCTATTCTCATTGGCTCTGACTCACCTAGGATCAGGCCAGACTGGTTCTCAGGTGTGGACATTTCTCCCTATAGGACCAGACAAGCAACATCATATTAATTTAATTTTGGCCATAGGTCAGACCTTTGGGCTGTTTGTTTTATCTCTCTGTGCTGTCAAAACTCAATGAATCTTTCCGCAAAAGTCTCAAGGCTATATTTTTCAATCTCTTTCCAAGCCTATTTGTACTGTTTGGTGCATATGTTAAAAGGGTTGAGCAACCATTCTCACGCACAGCAATTACTGCTTGTTTTTTTGAAGGCACCAGCTAGGACTGGTCTTACTTCTGGTGCCTCAGCAGAGGTGGGAGTAAAACTACAAAGCTGCAGGTGTTCATCTGCTCAATGTGTTGCACGTATGACTCCAAATCACATGTGCAAGATTGTTCATGCCTGGCAAGTGCCACATCAGAGCTCAGATTCCTGCATTTCCCTCATCTCTGATATTAGGACATCAGTATTGCTTGATGGAGCAATAGAAATGGAAAATGCATCCCCTCTCAGCACAGGGGATAAGATGGACCTCCTTTAAAATGTGGAATTTCTCAAAACACTGATTTTATAATAGCCATCGAGTTGTGACTTGGGAGATTCAGTTGCCAATTTGCAATTCCCTTTATTATATTAATATTTATGAAGGTCTGTTAGTTTTGGCTCTTTGGCTTTTTCTTGACAGTTTGGAAAGAATTTCCACTGTGCAAGGAGAGACTTTGCATAGGTACTGACACTCAGTGAATAGCTTTTTCTAATCTTGAAACCTACAAATCATTAAGTGCTTTGGTGCAGCTGTGACAACTGGGAATGCAGAACTGGGTTTATAATGAAATATTCCTTTTTATTTTCAACCAGCATCACATTGAATAATAACTATAGTACAATGACTTTTTCGGGAGTATTGTTTCTATTATAAAGGAAACGTCTCCTGGGTAATCAACACTCTGCTGTCACCTCTTTCTTCCTATGATACTGCCAACCTGTTTGTGGTACTGATGCCACTCCAGCAGGAATGGATAATGTCCCTCTGCTGTGTCGTGATCTTCTTTCACTGCAATGGAACCCTGCCTGCAGCATTTTATCTTCTGCTTTAAATAATTTTCCCATTAGATGGACATATCATAAATTCTGCTCCAAACACATGGATAACAATGTGACCGACATTCCTGCAAGTCCATCCAAGAGCTGCTCTCAGCCTAGCAAAATATCCTAAAAACCTCTGACTGCTTATTGACTTAGAGGGAAAGGATTTGGCCCTGAGATTATCCTTGGGTGGCTATTTTCTGTCCAGGCAAAGCGTCTTGGTGCTTTTGATAGGATAGAAGAAAGATTTCCCACAGCATGGATATTCCAAGTTTTGCCATGCTTGGCAAACAACATATTTATTAACAAAACACTGTTTTTCAGGACAACATCCAGTCCGTTGACCTTTCACCCTCTCTCTTACACAGTCATTTTTCATCTCCTTCTTGCCAAGCTAAAGATGCTTTCATGGATTTTCTAACACCCTGTAACAACTAACAGAAATTGTAGTCGATGGAGTTCAGGCCTTTGGGAATGTAAAGGCATCTTTGGGTAAAGAAGCCAAAAATAAGAGACAATTTGCAAGAAGGCTCTAGAGGCAACTGGAATATAAAACTACAGAAAAATGATGAGGGGAATAGCTGGGGGACACAATATGAAAATATCCCATCTCTTTTTTAATTCATACCCCAGTCATGGTCTGATGTGAACTTCCCATAGATGGTGGTATGTCATAAGCTGGCATCAATTTTCTCTGCAAAGAAGCAATCCAGTGGTTTTCACGTACAATCAACAAAATTATGCCTATGGAGTGATGTTCCAGACAATTTTTTTTAAATATGTTTTTTTACCCCTTTAGCCTGTCTCTCTCACACACACACACTGACAGTCCAGTCCCTGGCTCGGAGACCAGCCAGTCCCAGCTGCTCTTGGACACAGGCACATCTCACAGCTTGGGATCTGGGCTTAGCTCCTGCCAAGAATTCCTTGGGGCTGACCATAAGCGTTGCTGACTCAAGTGGCACAGAACACCCAGAAATGCCTGGGAGCATATTAATCTTTTGCCAGGAGGGACAAGGAGACTCTGCCAAGTGCCTATCGAATTCCAGGCATGTGCCATCTTCTGTTGCCACCCCACTGCTGTTGAACAGGCAGGAAAAAGCCAGATCCAAAGAGACAGTTGTAGTAGAGTCTGGCTGGGGATGCTCTGTTCGAGATGGCTGTGATGACAAACGGAATGGGGAGAAGCTTTTTTTCTAGATATATTTTATATCTTTGCCATTTCTAGATACTGAAGCAAAACTTCAGTCATGAAAACACTTCTGCATTGAGTTTACATCTGGGTTATATGTCACTAGATACAAGAAATCACACTTTCCCTATTTCATATCCATCAGCTCTTCTGGATGCACTTTCCCCCTTTTTCCTCCCTTTTTTCACTTTCAATATACCAAGCAAGAAGTGAACTCACCAGTAAGGAAGGTCACTCTTTAAGAGTATCATTATATTCCATTTATAACTCCACTAACATTTATGATCTCCATGAGCCAGTAACTAAAAGAAATAAGTTTAATGACTAGGTAATAGTTAGCACTTATAATAATTCCATAGCTCCAAGTGACTGCTAAAAAGCATATTTTTTTCTGGGTTAAGATTAAAGAATTCTTGAAAAATCACATATAAGAAGAGAAGAATCCTGTACGATGCTAACTGTGCAAAACTGTAATGCTAAAACGTGAAGGGAAAATTACACCTAAAAAAAGCGCGCACAAAATAGTATTTCAAAAATCCTCCTATCGCTCTGATAGCTTTTAATGTTGTTTTGGTTTTTGTTTTGTTTTGTTTATTTTAAACATATCTCATTCACGACCATTTTCAAGAGACAAGCAGTGTTCAAACAGAAGAAAGCCTAAGGCAGGCAGATGTGGCACTTCAATTTTATCATGTAGGGACCAAACTCTAATTCCTTTCTCTTGTGAAGAAACGTTTCTGATAATGGAAAGACTGATTTATATGGAAAAAGCCATAGAAGAGACACAAATCTACTGCTTTTCCCACAAACTTATTTTGATACAAGAGTAATTGCTGCATTTTGATGTCAGTGTAAGTAGTAATTTGAGTCTTGTGCCTTATAATTTCAGAATGTTATTACAAGGTGGAGAACAGAATTTGGAAAATGTAACTGCTGGCAAAATTAATGCTGATCAATGCTAATATTATTTTATGTGTTTTGGCTCTTTACCATCCTGAAAAAAAACAAAGCAAGAATATTATTTAGTTAAAAATACAAATAAAGAATATTATTTAGTTATGTACAAAAGTCACTCTTCATGAATACAACTCTGAGATGAATAATACGCACAGGAGCTCAGGAGAGTTCTGGAGAAAATGAAAACAGAACCAACTATACCAACATGTCTATGTCAATATCTAGGCCAGCAATACCAGCATGATTTCACTTAAAATAATGATTTGAGACAAGTATTTAAAAAGGAGGAAGAAGTCATGTGACAACAAATTTATGGCTAAGAAGGGGAGAAGAACAGTATGCTTTGTTATTTAAGGTGGGCTGTATTGTATGCAATAATTCAGATATTATTTTAATATAACTTACATATATAATTATAATATTATATAGGAAGTGTTGTATATAAAAAGTCTCTAATGTTTGCCTACATATAAGAAAATATAATTCAGATCCAAAAAGCTGTTTCTCTGCTGAACTGTACAAGTTAATCAGACACATTCCTGAGAAACCAGCACCATCCCAATGGGCCTGGTCAGCAGATATGCATTGACACCCTCCTTTGGCAAACTGCTCTGCCTCATTTCCCCTGGCAAAGCAGTGCTTGTTGTGGCTTTAGGAAATACTTCTCAGATGTTCTGGTTTTACCCATTCTAAGGGTCCTTCACAGCCTGGGCTCCTGGTGAACTCGGTAAAGTGAGGGTTTATGTTGGCCGTACAAGAATATTTCAAAGGGACCTGATTTTCCAAAATGCTGCCCAGATGAAGAGTGAGACTGTTCTACATGGGTGCAATGGCTTATCAGTGTTATCATGAGCAGGCATTTTCCAGCAGCCGAATTACAGGGCATTAAGGTGCTGAGCAGCCAGCTGTGATATGGCAGCATGTGGGGAGCTGATCCTGAAGATTTATGATGCATCTTTCGGTCTTACTGTGGTCCATTTCCTTAATCGTGATGCTGATTACTGGGACAATTATTTTTAGTTCTTATTTCACTTCACTCTCCTTGGAAACCATAATAGACTTTTGTTGGTTGGTTGGTTGGTTGGTTTTTTTAAGTTCCTCTCCAACCTGTAAATCAGCTGCTCTTCTCCCAGGCACCCATTGGCACAGAGAACACCTTGCAGTCACTGTTGTGTTTAAGGCACTCGAGCATGAAGCAAAATAATTAAATGGGGCTGACATGGCTTTCAAAGGGGTTTGCTGATCTATCCATGATAATTAGACAGCCTCCAAGCACTGTCCAGCCACTTACACAAGCAGAGTAAGTGTATTCCAAAGGAAGAGTTTTAGAGTATTACCCGGCAGAACTCATTTTCCTTCCAACCTTTATTTTTATTGGGTTTTTTTGGGGGGGAGAAAGGATTTGGCAGAAGTCCAGCCTATGATGCTGGCCAGGGAAGGGGAGGGAAAGATCTGACTGAGGAGTGCACTCCCAATTATTTACTTCTGGTTTTCACTCAAATTGTTGTGTTTTTTTTTGTACTCTGTATTTTTTGGGCTGCATAAGCAGCTGGGGCATATCCACCATGCCAGAGGAACACTGGGGGAGCCTCAGCAGAACAGGGCTGGTGTAGAATAACCCATTTGCCTCCAAAAATTAGGAAATTCTTGTATGTAGTGAATAAAACACAGTGGAAGAGTTACTAATAGGGCTAAACAGCAAGCGGGGCTGAAAAAGAGTGCTATGTGCTGTAAGTCAAATGAAATACAGCCTTTAAGCAATGACCATTAATTACATGCCTGATTTGAACTGTACTCATCTGTGGGGCACATACAACTGCCCATCAGACTGTTACTGAATCCAAATACAAGCTAAAATTGACCCCAGGAAAGAAAAGGTTTTGGTGAAATTCCTGATACAAAGAATCAAGTGTCAGCATCCAAAAAGGGACAAGGTGACTACAATGTCCATTGGGTGGAATTTGATCTCTGTAGATCTAAACCCAAGAGGTGGGGATGGCTTAGACGCACAGGGAGATTATACAGTCATTGTTCTGTCTACATGGATAGCGTATTTGCAATACATACACATAAATATATATATATATATCTGTGCATATATTGATTTCCATTATATTGCGACCAAAACAGCACAACTAAGGGTGAAATGCTGCCATGGCACAGAGCTGAGAGAGATTTAAGATAAAGCACTCCCTTATTAGGGAGATGGCACAGATGTTCTTCCCTATATTTGGAAGTTGGTATTGAGACTGACTAAATAATCACAGATCCATCCATAATGTAAAACTTTGAACAGTTGGATCAGAATAAATAAGATATGGAAAACTGTTTGGGATTGCACATCTCTTTAGTTGTACTCCAGCTTTTATTGTCAAACTGCTTCCCAGACCATTCTCTGGTGAATTGCTCCTCTTCCTCAGACTTTCTGAATAGTTTTGGAGGGCCAAAGATGTTTGAGAAAAAAATGACTTATTCTAATAATCTAGGAAAATACAAACTAACTGAACTTCTGAAATGTTGTGGGGTGTTTTTTTTTCTTTTCTTTTTTTTTTTTTAAAGGCTTCCTTCTCTATTTAAGTCTGGTATGCACTTCAAACTCCACAAATTCTGAAGTGATTTAATCAAACTTAAAGTTCTATCTGTTTCTGAAAGGTAATCTTCAAACAGTAACACAGTGTTGGAAGAGGTACCTGGTATATTTGGCAGGAATTAAGCAGTTAATGTTTTATTATCTTGGAGTTAATGATGTACATACTATTAATGCTTCTGCCTGTGTTCTCTTAAGATTTTCAGTATTATCACCCTGGTAATGTTGTCTGATTTGGAGTTGTGAAGGTAAGTCTGTTAATTCAAGTGCCATCTGACTGTTCTTCCATTAAATATGCATATTTTAATCATAAACTGATGGGGGAAGGTAGAGAAAGGCTGAGAAAAGAGACTGCAGGAGTTGGTGAGAAGTGTTCCTTCTGCTCCCTCTGCTTTGTGGCACCTTGCCTTGAAGGAAGGGAGAGAATGGAGTCTCAGCTGAGCCTAAACTCTTTCTTCCCAAGGTTCTTCAGGTGGGCTGCAGTCAGACCCTTGAGGGGGTGTCTTTGGTCCTCTGAATCTTCAGCAGTGTCAGATCACATTCAGAAATGTGGCTGTGAGCAGTGCCTGGGAATGAAGATCAAGCCTGTGAAGCCTGTTACTGCTTTCTCTATTGCAAATGCAAAACTTCCTTTATCTCTGGTGGAACAGCTGCAAAATGCACACATAATCCTGTAGATGTTCCAGCAAAGTTAAACAGGAACAGAGAGCAAGAAGAAAAGTTGATCATGGCCAAGTTTCTTTGTTAGGGTGTTGTTTTGTTGTTTTGGGGGTTTTTTCTTATTTTTTTTATTTTATTTCCCCCCATGAACTTAACTATCTTCTAAGTTTTTTGTTAGAGTTTTATTTTTGGGCCCAAGTTGTAGGTTCACCCAGAAGTTTAGATTCTGTTTGAATCATTTGGGGATAGTCTTAGTGGAATATGTAAATACATTTTGCACAAATGTTTATTTCCCTACAAGATAGATGGATGAAAATTCAAATCTTAATTTGCGTGCTGAACTCAACTGCAGATCAGAACGAATGACTGATGAGATTCTGGCCTTATTTACTGAGCTATTTATTCAGCTATCAGGAGCACAGTATCCAAAATTAACCATGCCACTATAATCTCAAGATCACTTGATAAGACAGCAGGAGTCCTGGGAGTTATTTCTCTTGCTGAATCACACGCAGAACTCCCTGCTTCTGCAAATTGATGTTTCTTACGTGTTCTAATTTGACTGTAGTTAAACAGACACAGTGAACCTTACTTCATATTAGAACCCAGGCATGAAGAAAGACTAGTGAGCAAGTTCAAAATGAACATTTGCTGATATTTTGTGCCTGCACCAGCCCATTAATATGAAAAAGTAGCAGATATGATAAGGAATGTGAGTCCTGTGCTGAAACCTTTGCAATGGTAAAGGCTTTTTGCAGTCAGATGTTTTCAGGACACACCTGAAACCCAGGGAATGCAAGTCATCATGTGCTTGACTCCCGAGAGGTTCCCATTATGTCCTAGGAGAGGGAATGGCAGCCTTTAACCGATATTGGAGATACATATGGGATTTCTTTTTGGCCTTGTGTCATGCATATTCAGCTTCATATGGACGCTTCTGATTTTCTGTGCTCTCAAGCTGGCTGTACTCCCAGCAATAGGACAGTCTTCCGATTCTTGCAGTTTTCATTTAGGTTCCCTGGCACATACTCATGCTACATTTAGTGCAGAAGCAAGCGTGGACTGCAGAGAGCATTATATGCTGTTATTTTATAAAACACAGTGGCTAATGACCTACTGTGAGCAAGCATGACAGCTTCTTAATCTTCTGTGTGGCATCATAACAAACTTTCTTGTTCTGAGTGCTTTTCAGTGCTCCATTCACTGCTTGCCAATTAGTGTCTGCTCCTCTGAGGTGCTGGGCAACGACAGATTCCTCTCAGTTCCAATGGAAATTCAGGGCAGAGCTGTGCAGTTCCTCTGTATACCTGTTACAGCACTGGTGCAAAGTGCCACTTTCAGAGCAAAATAAACAAATGTTGATGTAATAAATCATAGAGGCATAGAATCATTAAGGTTGGAAAAGACCTCTAGGTGCATCAAGACAAACTGTTAACCATTAATCACTAATACACATTAATAACTCAACAGGCAACAAATTGTCAGGGGAATCAGAGGGGCAGACACAGATCTCTTCTCTCTGGTGACAGGTGGCAGAATCCAAGGAAACAGCATGAAAGGTGAGTCAGGGGAGGTTTAGGTTGAATATTAAAGAAAGGTTCTTCACCCAGAGCATGGTTAGGCATTGGAACAGGCTCCCCAGGGAAGTGGTCACAGCACCAAGCCTGACAGCTCGAGAAGTGTCAGGACAACACTCTCAGACACATGCTGGGACTCGGGGATGGTCCTGTGCAGGACCAGGAGCTGGACTCTATGATCCTTGCAGGTCCCTTCCAACTCAGAATATTCTGTGAACTGTTCCTGTGAGGAACTGGTGCTGTCAAACCCATTTGGTTGTCAGCCAGGACCCCCTGAGCAGCCTTTTTCAGCCAGGATGCTGAACGCTCCAGCTGGCAGGTCACACTGAGCTGTTAATGTCACCAACATCAGCATTGCAGAGCCAAGATCAGACATGCTGCTGCCATCTCCCAACTCAGAGAGGGACTTCAGTGCTGGGCTTGTGGCTTGTCCTTCCTGAGCCCACCAAGACAGGCCAGCTCTTGAAATCAGCCAGCAAAAAGAGGGGGGAAACCTCGTGGCAGCTGCACAAAGCTGCTTTCCAGCATGTTAACAAGCCAGAACGTATCTCCATGCATACATTTCTCCTTGGTCTGCAGACAGCAGAGTAATTGTCTCACACTTAATTGTGTGTTACACATGGCTAACAACTAACACTATTTAAAGAAACAGGCAATCCTCTTTCCCAGAAGCTGTTGTAACACTGTGAATGAGTATCCACAGGGAGAAATTTTTTCCTTTCTTTTTCCGTTTTCTTTTTATTCTAGTCTAATCAGAAGCACTGCAGATTCAGCCATCTATAAAAGCTTGCTCCCGAAAGGAATTTGATTTATTTTTGTGAAATGAATGTGTGGCTTTTATTATGCATGGCAGGTATGGTTGGAATCCAAGTAAGAAAATTGTATTTTACACCACAGACCCTTGGGTAATGAATTAAATGGAAACACCAACATATCTAACATTGAAAAATGCCACATTATGGAGACCCTTTCAAGGAAGCTGAGTACAAGAACTGTGGGAGAAGAGCAGATAAGCTCTTTTTCTGTTTGTACCTGTATTATTTAGTGATATTTACATTATTGTTTTCCTATCTAGGAAGGAGATGACTGTGTTAGAATAAAAGCTAAATTCTGCTCTGCCTCATCTATGTAGCATCCTCACTCTGTGTCTTTTTTTGTCCAGCTCTAGCTTTCCAGACACCACAACATGGAAAGGGAAAAAAGGCAGGCTTGGGACTCCTCCTGAAACAGACTCCGGGTGAAAGAAGGGTATCTAGACCATGAAATGAATATACTGAAAGGTATTTTCTAAGTAGTTCTATGTCTGCCTTATCTCAAAACTTAAGCAAAGGTGTGCTTTGTTGGCTCATTTTTGTTTTTCTTTCTTGGAGAGGTATCAGTGACAAGCCTGGATGAGCATCCGTGCTTTTCCATTTCCAGAAGTCTATAAGCTTGCAACAGCAATTCGCGGGTTTGAGGGTGATTTTTTCATGAAAGAATTTAATTTTAAAAAATGCAGCCTGGAGCAAACCAGGCTTATCTCTGATCTGATTCTGCCTTATCCCAAAATGTCACTGACCCTGCAACCTTTGGTGCCTGGCCACTGGAGCAGGATCCTGGAGGGCACTGCTTTCAGTCAAGCATCTTCAGAGGAGTTAAGGGATGACTGACAGCATGAGGCTGTCTTCATTATACCCATATATCAAAGAAAAATGTCCTCTCCCCTCTCTTATACTTGTCACTCTTTAGAATAATTGCAGGTTATTATAACTGCTTTATCATAATAATATATGCATATGCCCTCAATTTGTATGTTGTCTACAGCAACCTTAGTTGGTGCCATTCTTCAAAGTGCCACTTTGTTATTAATCGTTGATATCCTACAGCAGAAAAGTAAAATTTTATCACTAAGGTCATACAATAACTTATTTAATACAGAATCAATGGTGCATTCAGGTAAATCTGCAGCAACTGAGTCTGTGAAGAGGGCAATGTTTAGATTAAATTACACTTTCTAAATTGTATCTTTTTACATTATAGAGAAAATTAACTTTAGGTATTGAATAAATAAAAAGTAAGTAAGGGATGAGTGAGAGCTCAGACCACTCTATGAGTTATTGGACTTGAGACTCACTATGTAAATAAAAGAATTACCAGCAGAATCCTCCACTCTTCCTCCTATTGCCATAATCTCCATGCTCAGACTGTTCCCAAGGAGAGGGGAATGAACCAGGATTTCCTGTAGTAACTACTTGCCCCTTTCTATCAACCTATTTTACAGGGAGCTCTGAAATAAATAATAGGTTGAATTTAATATGATATTGCCAATTATAAAAAAAAATGTGGGCAATCTGCTCTTTAGCAGAAAGCAGTGTGTATTCTTAGCTTTGGCCTTAGTAGGAGCTTTTGGATTCTCTCTAGATAAAAGGAGAAATGGATTTTCCAAACATGTCTACTCTTACAGGAATATTAAGAATACATCACAGACCTAGTACTTATTAACCATACGCTGCCTTTCATCCAGGAAGCTCAAAGAGAGAAAATCCTAGTCCACGTTCAAGTTTAATGTCTCTCAAATATATTTATTTTATCTCTGTTGGTAGTGGAATACCAGTACCTGACTTGATACACGTATTTTTGGTACTCTCCATACTACGGCAATAATAACACTATAGCTATAATACATATAAAATATTATATTACTTCTATTAATTGTATAGATATAATGGCTTACAACTTACACACATCTTTTTTATCCTCAAAAGAAAACTGCATAAATTAGCCAGCATGGAGCTTCACTGTGTAATGACAAGATCATTTCTAATACCCAGAGCTGAGTCCCACATTTTCACCCAGCCCGTGGCTGTTTCAAACTCCAGCTCACGTTTTGTGTCTGAGAACAAACCTTCAAGAGTGAAATTGTCTGTAAACATCAAACAGCTAGAGCATGTACTGATGGAATCAAGGTGCTCTCAGCATGCTCTGGTGCTCATGTCCCTCACACTCGCTGGGGGAATTGTGAAGGAAGTCATCCAAAAGATGTATTAACTTAAAATGGGACATTACTTATGTGTGATCATGGAAAGACTGATTTCATTACACACGTGGAATAACTCCCTGGTTTTAACTGTTTATTTTTAGTTTTGATTTTGAAACAATAAGCACAAGTTTTTGTGGGACTGCCATATTTTTGACCAGATGTACTCACTCTGACACAAAAGCAGACATGAGTCTGACTGTCAGACATGTCTTATTTTTGTTTTTTTTGCTGTTAGCATCGGTCTCATTATTATTTCCATACAAATCCAAAGGAGTATTATATATTGCAGTAAATTATAAGAAGGGATTTTTAAAAAATAAATGTTTAACATCAGTTGAAGGGACATTGTCAGATGTCAGTCTCAGTTATAAACTCAGTAATTCTAATTTTTCCTGTTTTCAGTTTTCTTTGTAGAAGATCAGGGAACTTGGCACTATTTTAAAGCAATTTTGTATTTCTACTTTCCAGAGCAATAGCTATGCTTCAGTAAGGTTTTTTTTCATCTTATTTACCAATTACAACAAAATATTGCATGATATCCAGTCACGAATGACAGGACATTTAAATATTTCACTTCTCAGAAACCCAAACGCTTTCAGTTATCTCAAAAATGGGCTCAGAAAGTTGTCTCAATATTTTATGGGGAATAAAGAACAGGAGTCTGCTAATTCTTAATTCTTTTTTAATCCCTGGATGTCTTCCTAGTTGCTGTTTCCTGTGAAGTATCCTCATCTGCCCCCTCATTTGGTAGGTCAGTTCAGCACAGAAGGCATGATGCGGCACAGGGACCTCAATGCCAATAGCCCTAGAAAGGTGTGGTGGCATCTCTGTGTGTGTGCGTGCCTGAAATTGTGTGAGGGAAAAGGAAAGGGGAGCATTTCTTTTACGCAAAGAAGTTGACTCTCTCTCTGGAAAGCATTCTCATGAAAATATTAATTTTGTCAAGTAGCCAATGTTCTGTCAAAATGGTTTGGACCCAATGCCTTTGATTGGGCCTGGTGCTAATGAAAGTCCAGCTCTGTAACTGGTGTAATGTGAGACAGGGCACAATCCCAGTCTCAGCTTGAGCTTGCAATGCTGAGGGGACGTGGTTTCATTTTTTGAGCTCAGAACATAAATTCAATAAAGCCATTGACATTAAGAAAGCTGCTACTTATAAATGCTTGCAGATTGAAGCTTTAACATGAAAATGGAACAGTTTTGATCTGGAAATCATTTAGAAACAATAAGGTGCTATTTTTACAACCATTTCCTAGAAATGATCAAGTCTCAACATTTAGAATTCTTTAAAATAATTTCTTATGACCATGCAAAAGCGATTAATTGTATTATGGTGACCTGGGAATGATTTCTCTAGAGCTTGAAACGGGGGTGTTGGAAATGAAGGACTCAGTGCAGCTGTACTCTAGGGGGAGATTCTTTAGGGCAGGATTTGAAAAGGTCTAAGGTAAACTTTACCTAGATAACACCAACAGACACCCCTAGCAGATCTCTGCAAAAAGCTTTTTCTCTCACATCTCAGTATGAGATGGAGAAACCAAGAGGAACCCAAGAACCAAAGACCATCCTGGCTGCACGTCAGTACAGGGGCAGGGTAGAGTATGAAGTGGTTTGTTGTTATTTCTAACACGCTTATGGACAATTCAACCTTTTTTCCCCTTCTAGATTTGGAGGAAAAATCTGCTTCCATAGTAATTTGTTCAAGTTTCGTGTTTCAGTTTGGTTTTCCCCCCATCTCTTCTAATCACTCTTGGTTTTTCAAATGTGTCATTGTTCTCCTGTTGTTTCTTCTACTGCTCTCACAACAGATGCTCATGACAAATATAGAATAAATAGAATTCCATAGAAATTATTTTCCTAAAAAATAGGAGCTAATCCATTTTAGTCAGCTGCTGTCTGATCAGCTGACTCGAGATGGCCACTGTGACTAAAACAACATCAAGTGTTCCATTAGCTAACTATTTGCTTCTTGCTACCTCCCCATATTAATCCATGATATATTATTGCTCATTAATGTTATCCCCTCATCTATGAAGCAAGAAAGTAGGTCATTTACTTCATTAACAACATTGGTTAAGATGTAACATATTCAAAGTAATTTTCCCAAATTCAACCCATATTTTAAATTCACTCTTTCAGAGCTTGCAGCTGACCTGGCCATTAAGCTCTGCTAATATTTGTTCTTCTCAATGTGCTGAGGGAGGAAGGATTGAGAGCATTGAGAGGAGTACAAAGCCATCTATCTATTTTCAGTTGCCACCCAAGCTTGAAGAAAAGCTTTACAGATAAATGAAATGTGAAATGAAGCTTTTTTGCTTCACTTTTGACAAAATCCATAGATATACATAATTTCTGATAATCCTGGTTCTATATGTCCCCAGTTCACTTTATAAAAGGACTGGGATACCTTTTGTTTCTTCCTTGTTTCCTTTCCTTTATGTTTCAACAGGCTTTGCATGGCAGGTGTTTGACCAGACCATCTGCATGACCCAGGGGTTATGAGCTTGTGCAAGAGTCAGTGTTCACTGAGGGAGAGAATGGGAGAGTGTGACATTCAAAATCCATGGATCTTGAGGTATTTTACCTCACTCTCATAATATGTGACAAGTTGTGTCAGTGACTCTGGGGACCTGCACTATGATGCTGGAGAAGCAGTGGCACAGGTTGCTCAGAGAAGCTGTGGATGTCCCATCCATGGAAGCTGTAGTGGGTTGACCCTGGCTGGACATCAGGTACCCACTAAAGCCGCTCTCTCCCTCCCCTCTGCAACTGGACAGAGGAGAGAAAATACAATGAAGGATTCATGAGTTGAGATAAGACCTGGGAGAGGTCACTTACTGATCACCATCATGGGCAAAACAGACTCAAAGTGGGGGTATTAATTGAATCAGAGAAAAAGAGTGAGAAGTAAAACAGTCTTAAAAAACACCTTCCCCTCATCTCTCCCTCATTTCAAGTTCTACCTCCTCCTCCATAGGGGCACAGGGAGACAGAGAACGGGGGTTACGATCAGTTGTTGTTTCTCCTGCTGACAGGGAGATGAGTCCTTCCCCTGCTTCCCATGGGGTCCCTCCCACAGGAGACAATCCTTCACAAGCATCTCCATCCCACAGGCAACAGTTCCCCACAAAGTGCTGCAATGTGGGTCATTTTTCCACAGGGTGCAATCCCTCAGGCACAGCCTGCTCCAGCATGGTTCCCCCACAGGACCACAAGTCCTACCAGGAAAACCTGCTCCAGCATGGGCTCATCTCCCCATGGGCCAGCAGGTCTCTTCCAGGACCCAGCTCCAGCACAGGCCTCCCAAGGGGTCACAGCCTCCAACTGAGGTATCCACCAGCTCCTGTGTGGGTCTCCTGCATGGGATGCAGGTGGATCTCTGCTCCCCCATGGACCTCCACGGGCTGCAGGGACACAGCTGCCTCACCTTGGGCCACAGGGGAACCTCAGCTCCTGCACCTGGAGCACCTCCTGCCCCGCCTTTCTCCACTGAACTTGGTATCTACATTATTGTTCACATGTTCTCACTCTCTCTTGCCTTGCTGCAGTTTTCATTCTTTCTTTCAATTCTTAAGTATGTTATAAAGGGATGTATAACATTCTTAAGTATGTTATACAAGGGATGTTACTGTCATTCCTGATTGGTCCAGCCTTGGGCAGCGGCAGGAAGGCCATCCTGGAGCTGGCTGGCATTTGCTCCACCAGACATAGGGGAAGCTTCCAGCAGCTTCCAAAAGAAGCCACCTCTGTAGCTCCCCTTCCTACCAAAACATGGCCACAGAAACTCAATACAGAAGTGTTCAAGGCCAGGTTGGATAGTACTCTGAGGTGCCTGTTGTAGTGGAGGTGTCCATGCCCAGGGCAGGAGGACTGGAACTAGATGTCCTTTAGGGTCCCTTCCAACACAAACCAATCTATGAGCTAATCAAAAGTCCATGTGAAATTATGTCCTTGCTTATGGTTGTTTCCTCTTTTCTCCTTCATGAAATCCAAGGTTTATCAGAAGTAAGACCCTGGCTTTGTAAACAAGGGATGCTCTTTTAGGATGTGTTGGTGAGTCTGCATCGTGTTCAAACAGCTGCCTAATGATTTAGCTTGTAGTCACACACCGAACAAATTCTAACACTGAGCAAATCATTGTTATCTGATTACCTTCATCACTTACTTGCATGATAATTTGGGAATAATTTAAATATGATAACCATTTAATCAACAATCATACATAACATTAATATGATGTTTTATAATTTTGTTTTTGTGTTCAACTCAGAGGCAATGTCTCTGATGAATGTGAAGATTAATTATACATTAATTAATGGCTATTTATAACAAAGGTCATCAAATTAGTGTCTGTGACCTCATTACCATGTTACATGCAATCTAATTAACTAACACAAAGGTTGACTATTATAATTTTAAAGTGACTGAGTCTCTGTAAAGGTACATCTGGCATTTTCTAGACTGCTGCTTCTCTAGGAAATGAAGGCAGATTAGGAAAAATTACTTCAAAAAATCCCCCATACTCTTCTCCTTAGTCTGGTAACAGTAACTGTGATTCTGATATTGAGTCTCTGAGCATATTTACCTGAAAAAAAAAGTAAAATAAACCCCACTTTTTTTTTCTTTAGAAATTTAGACCTGTGTGTATTTGTCCTTGAATTTTATTAGTAATAATGTATATAAGTAAGAAGACATGAAAAAAAAAATGCATGCAAAAAAATAGCAGCATGCAATGCAGAAAAGAGCAATAATGAAGTGACGCTGTTGAAAAATGGGATTTCAAAGGAGAGTTACTTAAATGCAGACAGCACCCAGTAGAGTAATAACACCTGGGCTCAATTCAGCTTCAGAAAGGAAGTCTGTGATGGTTGGATCGCACAGATGATACTGGCACCGGTAGGGGTCTAGGTGGGGCTTTATTCCTCATTTTATGTCCTTCTTGGCTTTTCTTAAGGGGTCATTTTTTATCATTTTTCAAAAGTTGAAATCTTAAACTGCTTGAAAAAGAGACAGGAAAAAATCAGAGCATGCCTGAAAATCTGGATGTGTAGAGGACATCTTTTCATTCCAGCTCCTTACTTATCTGCATTTATCCCCTGCATATTAACATATTTATACAAGGAAATTCATATAAATAGCACTCAGCTTATCTGCCAGGAGCAAAAAGCAAATGAATGCAGCATATAAAGGAGCAACACTAGGTGCAGAATTCAAACCCATATGCCTAAGAGGGGAACATCACAACCTATTCTTACATCTGTTGGGGTTGGCATATCAATGAAAAGAGAATTTAGCCCTGGAAGTTTAATTTTATAGCAAGCAATAGACCTATCTTGGATGTAGCCTGTGTTAAATATTAAAAGGTAGCCAAAAGATTGTACTAAACTAGATTATTTGGCATTCTCATGCTCGTAAGTTTTAGGGTTTTTTAAAGAATGTATTCTGGCTTGATTGCCTGATTATAGTTTTTTATTAGAAGAATCTTTTCCCCTGATAAATAAAAATTTCTGCATCCCTGAGATATTTAATCTAAAAACAAAACCAAAAAACCACATTTCTGATAAAATCTCACTAGTTTGTTAATATTCTTAGTGGTTTTCAAGAAAAAATAAAGGAGATACTCTCACAGGAAGATAAACTCTCCAAGCCTTCACCCTGAAGATAAAAGAAACAGTCACATATGCTGATGTTGTGCTGTTTCACTGCAGATCAATATAGTGATCACGGCAGGGATGGTAATTACAGAGCCTGTCTTCTGCGAACTAAGGATCCTCTGCTCCCACGGAATCAGCAGAAGTCAAAAGCATTTGACATCTTCCATCACGAGGCTTTAAAACAGTGAAAAATGAGCAAACAGGCAAAATCCAACTGCTATTTTATAGAGGGTCTCTTGTTTTCTTCTATTTCCATTTATACAACTTTGCTAGAGCTGGAGTGCAGCATCATGGACACAGCCTCCTTCTCTGAAACTAATCATTAATTATAATAATCATAATAATTGAAGTTGGAGATCAGAAAAAAATTCTTTCCAGAGAGAGAGTCATCAGGCATTGGAATGGGCTGCCCAGAGAGGGGGTGGATTCACCATCCCTGGAGGTTTTTAAACGCAGATTGGCCGTGGCACTGAGTGCCATGATCTGGTAAAGGGACTGGAGTTGGACCAAGGGTTGGACTTGATGATCTCGGAGGTCTTTTCCAACCCAATCAATTCTATGATTCTATGATTCTAATCAATGCAGAGACCATTTAAAAATAACTTTTCTTTTTCAGTTTTAGTTTTTAATCTGAAATCAGATTAGGTCCCTGTACTGTGCTTTTTAAGAACAGCAAAATTACCTCCCATGACTTATCTTTTTGTCTCTTTTTGAAGTGTTTGGAGATGGTAAATTTTGCTGCAAAACTTGAAGGTTTAATGTTTAAGAGATGTTTGGACTTTTACGAACACTTCAGTGGCATTTTCTATTTAGTCTCAGTTCTTAGAAATGTAAATTTTTGCACTCTGAAGAAAACACTGGATATCCATGGGGATGACAATATTGATATTATGGAAGATTCTGTTTCCAGGTTTCGAAATATTTTGAGTGATCAACTCTGTCACAAAAGAAATTCTTCCATGTGGCAAATATCCCAACACTACTCTTAGGGGTCACTTACTGGTCTGCAGGACTTCTTACCCACCATGGTAACATGTTTTCTTTCCATCTTCCATGGTTTACATTCCAGGCTCTCTGAAGCTGAGGCTTTAATGCTAAGTTTGTTCTGAGAAGTAATGATGCTCATTTCTAGAGCTATAGAAATAAATCTGATACAGAACTCTTAACAACCTGTAAGTCCAAATATTTAGTTGAGGTTGGAAAGACTTTCTCACATGGGGAAAAAAAAGAGTTTGTTAAACTGGTAGCTTCTGGAAGCACTGAACTAGTCTGATATGTAGTGTAGAAGAAAAAAGTGTAGCAGAACTAATATTTTAAAACATTTTCAGAAACCTGTTTAGTTGGTTTTGATGTAAAGGCAAAAAATATGAATTAAAGATACAGGATCTAAGTTTGTGTAAAGAATGTTTTCCAAAATCAGCAGGAAACAAATCTGAAATATCTGAGAGCTTTCATTTTCCATAAGCTCACAGAATTATCTGATGCTAATCACAACTCCCTTAAGCCTGCTTACTTAGGAATGGGACTGCATTTTCCAGATAGTTTGTCTTCCTCCTGAGTCTGAACAGAAATAAACAGCCTAAGGACTGATCACACAGAAGTATTTGAAGGGGGTTTTTCCCCCCCTCTAAATATAAGAAAGGAGTCACAGAATTGTGTAACAAAATGGAGAAAACATCTTGGGCTGTTTCTTGACTGGAAGGCGGATGCCTCATCTCTTTTTCCTCAGTCCCCAACTATCAAGATCCCATACATGGATACACTGTACTCTGACCTATGGAAACAAGGATTTTGGAAGAAGAGACTGGTGTACTGCTGCTCTGGTTTTGCATAGCATCAGAATGTGGGTGAGGACTCAGCTGGGGAGGGGGGTTATTCAAAGACTCTCACACTTAGTGCAATATAATTTCTTTTACAGCCCTTAGAAGCTGCCACACTCAAACAGCTCATTACAGGTTTGGTAGTGGGGCATCTCAGCCCCTTCTGCCACCCGACACACATTCACACAATCTGTGCAGCACTTTGGGTTCTGTTCTCTTTCCCCTCCCTCCCTGCACCACTGCAGGTCCCTGCACCCCAAACAGGGACCAGGCGTTCCTCTCTTGCTGCTCTGTGATAGGTTTTCTGCCAAGGAAAATCAGCACTAGTCTCTTGCTAATTCTGTCATGGAGCTCAACACTCAATATGCACTTACAGTGTGACAAAAAGCCAAGGATATCTTGTCTGGGGCAACATTCCTGCTCCTAGAAGCCAAGTGAACTTTCATCTGGCTGGCCTGAGTGCCTCTGCATAGCACTGAGGGGGTGCCAACACCATAAAAGACAGTCCTTAGCCTTTAGCTGAGCAAGCACAGAAGCTTCCCCTGGCACAGCATCAATCTAGATTTGACAGAGATCTTTTAAATTGCAGGTAAAGGGGCTTTTAAAAATTTACGAGGTGTGGGAATTTTTAGTTCCCATTTCTATTTTAAAGAAGAAAATATTTAGGGTTTTGTGTTTTGGTGGTTGGTGTTGTGTTTTTTTTAGAAAATACTGAAGATATAATCTTGTTCACTGTCTTTAAGAAATAAGCAAAGGAGAGGCATAAGAGAGGCTGGCATATATTTATATGCTCCTGATTGCATTTTGTACTTTTGTCTTGTCTTCTTTCCATTTTTCCTCATGAAAAAAAACAAACCAGGCATGAGTAAAGGAACCCTGGCTCTGCACAGGTTCCCCCAATCCCTGCATCAGGCACAGAATCACTAAGCCACAAGGTCATCACATTACTTCAACTGCTCCTCAATGCTGATGAAACCCCCATGTTGCAACACCATAAAAGCTGCACCTACAGGTTTTAGGAGAAAATTATTTGGACTATTAATCACTATTTAATGTCTTTCTGAGGGTTAGGCCCATCATTCTTTTTTTTTTTTTTTTACCATTAGCTATTCTTAGGAGCACCAGACCTTGTGGAAATTAGTGTGGGCTGAGTTTCATAGGGAGCATTTAAAAGCCAGTCATTAATGCTTTCTAAGACAAGCCTGAAAAGTATTTTGGTCCCTTAAGGTGACCAATGAACCTAACTGTAAGCCTACTTCCATTAACATTTATGGTATTAGTAGGGAAGCATCTTAGAACATTTTTAACCACATTCATCTATTGAATCACCGGCTTTTGTCTTCCGCTTTAGGGTACAAGACCATTTTGGTCAAAATGAATAGTGAAGCTTAATAAACATAGCTCTCCGCTGACTCTGCTTCATGCAAGCGAGCTGGCAAGAATTAAAGTCCTTAATGGGCATTTAATGGGGGATAAAATGAGCTTTCTCCTTAGTAGCGCAGTGGCTTATTAGAGCTGGTTGCTTTCTGTAAAGTGCTCACCTGCCTCACCTCTCAGGCTGGTGCTGGAAAACCCAGCTCCCATGGCTAGCCTGATTCCTCACTGAGTGCTCTTACAGTAAAACTTCTTTCAGAAGAACCACAGGCATTGTCTTCCTGAGATTTGTGGTGTAATTTGCAGTTTCACTGAGGCCACCACGTTCTTCCCTTTGATGTCTCTTTATAGGGAGTCTTTATAACACCTCCCCCCCAGTTGCCATGAGTCAAAGGTTAAAAAAATCGAGTTCTCAGAGTTCTTTGCCTTTTCCTGCTCTGCCATTATGCCATGTGTGTGATGCTGGGTTTATAGGATGGCTTTTCCTGACTATTTCTCCTTCACCTGACTGGAATGCAACTATCAACTACCATATTTTTGGGCCGCCCTTGGCTTGAGGCTGAGATGAAGATCAGGATGTGATATAAGGTTCTTCTAAATTTCTGTGTTAATTGGGATTTCTGTATTGCTGCTTTTTGCAAGAAACCAAAGCAGTGACTGATGTTCCCTCAGCTATGGTTTCAGGAAAAGCTTTGGGAAAAAAAAAGATGTGAATCATAGAATAGTTTAGGTTAGACCAAACTTATAGATCCTCTAGTTCCCGCCCTCTGCCCTGGGCAGGGACATCTTCCACAAAACTAGGTTGCTCAAAGTCCCATCAAACCTGGCCTTGAACATTTCCAGGGAATCTGTGAGAATGTTGTGACACAAAGTGGGAATGAACTGCTGTTGTGGATCCACGAAATTCATACTCACGTGTGGACATCTCCAAAGCAGTGGACAGCCAAGACCATCTTAAGCAGATAGAGAAGAGGTGTCCAGGCTATGAAATCAGCAGGACTCCATGGATCTGAATCCTGTTTCCAGCTGTGCTCCACGTTTTCTCTGCATGTGCTCATTGCTGGACCAGGCACTCATCTTTCCACGGCTTACAGCTGTTCTGGCCAGGTTCATTTATCAGTTTCTACAAAGCTGCATCTAATCTGCACTTAATTACTTACAGGTTTCCTCTGTTGTTTGACAGAGGTAAAATATTATGGAATGAGAGGGATTTGGCAACTGCAGTAACAATAAAATATGATAGCTAGAGATTAATGTATATGCTTGTATGAATATAAGTTGCAGGGTCTTGAGGTTTTAAATACAAGATGTGAAAAGTCATATATTTGCCAGCATGGAAAATACCTTCTTATGCATCTGGCTTGTGGAAATCTAGGAGGAGATTTTTAGCTCCACCTGCAGTAATTGGAATTGGATTTTTCCTCAACTTGTTCACTAGAGACAAAAACTTGCAGACACGTACCTAATACTGGCTAGTGGCTTGCATTGCATACTCAACAGAAGTGGCTGTAGCTATGGTGTAACTCTCAGTTATAGCTTGTAGTCAACGAGAGGCATTGAGCAAGTCTTGTCAAATGAGCCAAAAATTTTCTTCCTCTGAAACTGAAATTCAAAATTCAAATCTACAGCAGTCTTGACATAGGAATCATTGACGTAAAAAGCAAAATACTTGTTAAACAAATTACCTAAGGAGAATATTGGAATTTTTCTGTCTCTCTTATAAATAAGTGACAATCCTGGCAGAAACACTCAACAGCTTCTTCCATTTAGAAAGGTAGCCTGGTTTATAAGGAATTGATTTATCTTAACATGTCCAAGCTTGGGATGAACTCAGGAAAGTGTTTGTTTGTCATCATTACCTGTAGCCCTGCATATAAAGACCTTTTTCTGTGGTGAGACACATAGTATATTGTGTTCCTTGTCTGTCTCCCTCTGTCCCTATTCTTACAATACTGAGGCTGGAACAGGCAGAGGCAGGGTCTGGTCACCCCATAGAAAAGGCATAACTTGTGCTTAAAAAATCCAGAATATAATTATTTTTTTCTAAATATCAAGGATTTAATTAAAAAAAAAAACCCAAACCATCAAAACTCATCCTAGAACTGAAAGGTAGACTGCACTACTGGGAACACAAAATGACTGGAAAGGCAGCAGAAGATAGAAATGGAGCTGGTGGGAAGTGTAGGGAGTGCATTGACTGATGGATTAAAGGAGTCACTGGCTGGTGGGGGTGAAGTGACCGCATCAGCTTGCAGGCAGGTGACATGAGGGTCTCCCTTGGGTTCAAGTGTAATAAGAATAAGAACCTCCGAAGTGGATGACAGTGTTATCTGAGACTCTGGAAAAGCCAAGCACCCATTTTTTCCTGGAAATGGGCAGGGTGGAGTGGAGTGAGCTCTGCTGGGTGCTGGGGGAAGGGACCTCACTGGGAAGTGGGCATCTTTGCAAAGCTGTGCGAGGGAAGTTACAGCAGCTGAGAAGGAGAGGGCTGCAGGGGGTTTTTGTTGTCTGAGAAGAAGGAAAAGACCAGGTATTGGAAAAAAGCTGTGGGGGAAGAAGCCACAGTCTTTGGGCAAGACATGGGTCCGCAGCGCGGAAGTAGCTGTAGTTTATTTACCCTGGAAAGGCTCACAGCACTTTTCCCTACTGAGAAAATGAAACACCGAGAGTGTTAAGTACAGAACTGTGTACATTACAGTTGCTCCTTGGGAGGCAGCAGGAGTGGTTAAGTTAACCTTTGGCTCTGACATCTCCTGAGACTGATGCAGTTCTTCGCTGCCTACCATATGCACATCCATGGCTGCCTCAGTAGTCCCTTTGCTAGAGGTTAAATAACACAGCTGTAAGTGTGAAGTCATGGTTGGAGCTGGTCTGTCCACCATGTTGCGCACCCATTCCTCTTCCAGCCTGTCCTGTGCCACTCAGTGGAACTGCCAAGGGATCATCTGCTCCTGCAGGATCTCCCTTGCTGCCCTGCAGCAATGGAGAGCAGCTCCTGCCCTGCCACATCAAAGTCTGTTTGCTCATTTCAAAAGACTTTGAGGTCAATACAGAGCTATACAACACTTAGGTGTTGTCTGGCAACTTCTTCCTGCTGTGACGGGGGGTGATGGTGGGTTTGGACTTTCATCTCGGGACCTTCCTTTGTCTCCAGGATGAATTGGGAGCTAACCTGAGACAACAGGATAGTCTCCCATAGGGGTGACATGCCAAGCTGCTGCATTTCTATTCTCTCCACACTTTGTGTGATGTGGTACTGCATGCACAATCTCCTAGGCTGTGTAATATAGATGCTCAGTCCTTTCCTATGATCCTGACATAAATTTCCATTTCTCATATTCTTTTAAGCTACAGTCTTGTGGTGTACTTCTTTTTTTTAAAAAGAATTATGTCGCTTAGCAAATCGCGAAGCTCTAAAAACAAGTTAAAAAATCCCAATATTGACCTCTCAATCAGCACACATTAAAGAGCATCCACCATGATTACTGAAATTCATACATGACCTTATGAGACTACTGGAGACAAATTATTGAAATGACATTAAATTCTTCTTTAACACTGTTATTTTCTTCTGTGTTGCATGAAAGATGATTAAATGAAGGTCACCTGAGGTCAAAATATCTATTCAGCAGGTTTTAGCCCATTTTCACACACATGGTCTGTGAGCAGGGCTTATAAACATGACACTGATTTCAATTATATATACTGATGCCTCAGAGATAATGAGCTGATTTAGGAGGACTGTACACTTGGCTGGAACACATTTATTCAGTCGTGCACACTGCAGGAAGATTACTGCCTCTAGTGCACTATATACTTTGAAAATTTGTGACATTTTAGGATATAGGTGCTAATACCCTATTATAATATTAATATAATGTAGTTCCATTTTTGTGATACTCTATTAATCAATCCTTTCAGTGATGTAACTTCGAACTGGCATAAAATGTAAGGAATATTTAGGAGCTTTCCTTATTTAGGAACAGGTGGTGCACAGTTTAGAAAGAGCTCTCCTTTTTCTGAAGGTTATTTGCCATTCTCATTTGTGAAAACAGCAGAACTGAAGAAGAATCAGCTTTTGCTTGGAATAAAACAGGATTTTTCTTTATTGATAATTCAGATTATTATTTTGACATATATCCTTTGAAGAACAAACAATAGTGCTATTCCAATAACTTTCTAGTTTATGGAGAGCATATTTTCAACTTATTAATTGTCTTAACTGCATAGTTTTAATTTATAATAGCAGAGGATCTGCCCAGATATTTTGCAATTCATAAAACTGAAACAGACCTGCAAAACTAAGTATTTTTAGTCTAGGCAGAATATACAAAATACAACTCTTATAGATTTAAAATGACATGATTTAAAAAAAGTTAAAAGGCATCAGGAAAGAAACAACCAACGGTGAGTAAGGAAATAACAGCAGAATATTTTATAGATTTATCCCCCCAAGATGCCATGTGTCATTTTGCCTGAGCATTTCAGAATTTGCCTCACTAATTATGTATTGTATTTACTATTTAAATCCCTCATTTTTTAAATATATAAAAAAAATCCAGCAAACAATTGCCTGATAGCTTGAGCAGTACGTAATTAGTCCCTTCCCTCAGCAAATCCTACAAGCTACTGTCAGAAAGAGGAAGCTGTTTCAAAAGCTTCTTCTTTTGCTTCATGGATTTTATAATAGATTAAAACAAGAGAAAATTATGATATTATTAATACCATCATATCCCTGGAGAAAGGACTGAAGAGCTCTGCCACTGCTCTTCCTGTGCTGACAGCTCGCTTGAATCAGTCCTTGTAAGTATAAATCATAATTAATAAAAATGACAAGAAAACACCATGTCTCAGCCGTTCCATTTAAAAGGGAAAGTAATTGTGTCCCAGTAGCCCTGTTTAGTGCTGTGGAGGTGTTGAGCATATGAGGAAAACCATGTGACGGATCTTCCAGCACCAGAAAATGTATTGACATATCCCTGCCGATTCCAAGCAATATTCCTGCTGCATATGCCAGCAGTGGATTTGGCTCACTGGTTTTCACACAGTGAAACTCAGGAACAATTATCACCTGTGAAGAAAAAGAGATCTTGATTAATATACAAGAAAACTCTAAGTAACTGTATTTTATTTTCAGAAAGGTTGGAATCTGAGGAGACCCTGCACGTACGGGAAGAGCTGGTGCTCTGCGCACAGAGATCCGTTGTTGCTGCCTTATTTTTCCCAAGTTCATCTACATTCAAAGCAATAGTCTGGGTGAACAACTGTAATAAGAGAGAGAGCTAAGCTAGGGGAGATCATGCTGAGGCTCAGATTACTTGTTCCTCTTCCAGCAAGGGTTTAATGCACACTTACAGCCCAAAACTGGGCCATCCAAGCAAACACTAATGCTGTTGCCATGGATTTAACATAGATTTTGGCAGAATACATACTAAACTGGTGTTTAATACTATTGTAAACTCTGCACCAAGTTGTTCATTACTCAGCTGTGACGTGCTTTCACCTTTGAAATGTTTTACCAGTTACACACGTGCTTCCCATCGCTGCCACCAGTGCTGGATTCCTGCTGGACATTAAGCATATCTCTCTGGAGACAATGATGATGCAGCTCAGGTGTCTAACTGATGTTGATTGAGATGTATTCCATCTATATTGAAGCAACTGGGGACCACGAATTCCACATGGTAAGATGGAATTCAGAATAGGCTTCAAAATAGTCAAGCATTTTGCTGGTTTTGTTTTGTGCTGCTCTGACCATACCCCAGGGAGGGAGTGTAAGTCCTACATAACAACTGATTAGGTGTGAGGAAAGGAAAACATTAAAAATATGAAAACTAGCTTTTTGGTGTTCAGGTTTGAGTGAGTAAATAGCATCATGCNAAAAACCCCCCCCCCCCCCAAAATCAACAAAAGAACACCAAACAAGAAACCTTCTCAGAAAACCCCCTAACCTCCAAACCCAACAGAAAAGCAGAAAAATAAAACACCTCCCTCAAAAAAAAAATAATCCAAAGACAGAATTTATATTCAGCCATGTGTCCTTGATCCAATCAAGAAATGCAATACAATACAATATTTATACAATAAAACATTTAATGTTCAGCATGCTTAAGGCTTTGCTATGTTTCCTGCTTCAAAACAGTATTACTTCAATGAGAAGGAAATCCAGCTGGCTGTCACGGGAATCGACTCAAGGGAATAGTGGATTGCTGAGTTTTCCAGTCAAAACACCATGAATAGGTAACCCAGAATTGTCCTTTCATTTATGACTGACAAGTCTGACATTTCACAAGTCTTGCCTCAAACCAGCCAAACACAGAGATGACCCAGAGAGTGTGATCCCAATCATTTGCCCCTGTTTTTTACCAGACATGTCTCAAGATTATAATGTTGGTCTATTACTGCTAATCATGGGTGTGTTCTTGCCAAGAGAAAATGGTGGGGTAAGTACTTGACATCTTCAGGGCTGTTGAACCTGCTTAAGGAGGAGGATTTGGATACTCTCTGTCACCTCCTGACCTCCCTCTGGTCATTTTCTGATTTGAGGGAAGGAAGAAAAAGATGGGAAGTTGGGTTCTGCCAGGTCCCTGCTCAGAAGAACGCCTCTCAGAGGCTCTCTGGTGCTGTTAAGAGGGCACATGATTTGGGGTCCAGTGGCTCCCCACCCTTATAGAAGGAAGGAGGAGTCTAAGCCCAACCCTGGACGCTCCCCACTCCAGATGTCCTAGGGACTGCTTTTGCCCAGTGTTTCTATTTAAAAGACATTTGAAACAAGCTTGACATTGCCAAAATAAAACTAGTTACAGGATTTTTCTCCACTTACGCCCACATGAAATCTCTTCATTTGGAGGTCATTGCAGTGATTTAATGGTGCTCCATGGGCTTCCTTTCACTGAACGTGGAACCAATCTGATCTCAGTTCTTACTTATGTGTTACTGCGACATATCATCATATGGCACTGAGATAAGTTTGGCATTAGCAAAACCAGAGGATTTCTATTCTGTCAGAGAACCCATTTTCCCTTCCTCTTTTGTTTCCCATAAAATCCTGTTAGGGCAGAGCCGAGTTCTATAAGCAGGCTGCAAATTCATTGAATCAACACTGTGCCCAGCTTTTCCCCCTCACACTCCATTAGGAGGTGAAGCAGTTTCAGCAGAAAAGTTGGCATATGTTAAAACAGCAGAAGATTGAAATTTTATAACCAAAACTAATCTGTGGACCTAACTCCTGATGATCTTTGAAATGTATTCAATGGGAGGGTTTATTGAAACCAACATAGAGCTGATACCAAAGCAAAAGGATTGTTTTGAAAATATTCTCTTACTTATGCTAAATAATTTCCTTCTATATAAAGAAATTTTAATATGTATATATCAACTAAATGTTTTAGCCTGCAGTTTAATAGCAAATTAGCCATGAGATTAATGAGATCCATTTTGAAGACAAAGCTCCATCACTGAACTGATGATGTGTGATCTCCATGATATTTTACAGTTTCTACAAGCAGAATTGATCAAACACTCCATCTTCTAAAAGAGATGCTGTTGTAGAATCAGCCAATTTTCTCAAAGAGTTTTTACCACATTAAAAACTGTTTCCTCAGATTCACCCTATAAATAGCATGGCCTTGTTCCTCCACAATACTTTTTCCATGCAACCATCTTTATAAGTAACTTGGAAAAATCTTGCATGAGCTACCAATAAAAACAACCATCCATGGCAATTTTGACTGCACGAGTAATGTCTGACTGCTCCATCTGTATAAAAGGTGTTGTCCAGATCTCCTGATGATATGTACAGCTTGCTCTGATCATAATGGCAAACCACTGGCTGTGCTAAGGAGAGGAAATAAAATAAAATATAACATTTAAAAAATCCAGTTCCGTGAGGAAAAAACAAACAAACAAAAAACCAAACCAAAACTCAGAAAAGGAATTTGCCTTTTGCTTTTTTTCTCTCTGGTCACTAAGGTGTCATCTGGCTTTCTCCTGGCAATGCCTTGTGGGGATGCCCCATGGTGCTGTGGGTGACCACGGGCACATGAGTCTCTAGAGGATGCATTCAGTATTTTCTTTTTCCCCTATTTTTACCATTTAATCTACTGGCAGTGTTTCACAGGACAAATCAGAGAATTCTCACTAAATTTACCACAGTCCCCAGAGCTTTTAAGAGGTGAAACATAGTTTATTGGTTCAATTATAAAAGTTACTTGTCACTGTTCTCCAACTATATCAATCACCTCCTTTCAAAGACTCTCAAGAGAAAAACTGAAGTTATCATCATCATTAATTACGTAAATTCTCTTGGGTCAACTGATAGTTGAAATATGGTGTTATTCATCCTGCCTACAGTGGACATAATGGTGTGTTTTACTCTGCTGATATGAATTGTAAATAAAAATAAACACAATCAAAGGCAACCTCAAACTAGAACTTTTTCTTTTCAAACCTCTTAAAAAATGAAAACAATCTCATCTGAGGAAAGCTTTTAATGGCTCCAGGTCCCATCTATCACAAAGAGAGCTTACTTCATCCCTGCCCCCTTAGCTGTTAAGCATTTTGGCTTGCCTTGTCTATATGTCCTGGGACTTATAGGAGATCAAACTGCAAGTTTTGATCATTTCATAAGATTCTGATTCCATTATAGGCCTATTTTGCTTTCCCTGTCTTTTTAACCTTTATCAAAGAGCTGCCTCAGGTCTATACGTACCCACATTTTCTTTCTCAGAGAACTTTTCTTTCTGGCCCAGTTCTAGGCACACTTGATATGGCTTCACTGCTTACTTATTTCTTCTATATAAATTAATCCTTTATCCATAAAGACTGAATTGTAATGAGTTCAGCCAAGCAACAGAACATGAATCTACCTCCTTTCTCCCCATCTTAACAGGTGTCAGGTCAGTGATACTCCTCTAACCATTCAGATTTGGGATACTTGCCCAAAGCTACTGAGGTCTGTGAATAAGCCAAATAATGGCAAACTTGACTTCTCATAAGAATATTTGGATATGGTTTCATAAGGCTTGAGACACCTATACAGGAATAATAAATTCATGTGTTGAGTACAAATACCTGAGTTTAACAAGTTCAATCCCTCCAATACAATGTAAAGGAGAAAAGAGGGAGGGAAAGGAAAACAGAATGAATACGCAACCTGAGCATTTTCCCTGCAAGAGCTATCTACCACCAGCACTTGGGCGAAAAGGTAATTATCTCCAGCTAACACTGTTGTAGGGTCTGGCCATCATATCAAGATTTAAAAAGTACCAGTGAACAAATCTCTCTGCTTAATGACTCATATGCAATTTGAAATGGAAATAGAATAACATGTTTGAAGTCTATATTATGCATTTAAATAGATTAAAGAGAGACTAAACAATTAGTGATAATATGTGTGTGCATTAATGCAGGAGAGAATCAAGTCTTTCAAGTCTTTTAGATTGCTAAGAGGCCTCCCTGGTTTAAAACTGGGAGGAGAGCTGGCTCACTAAAGGATTAAAATACATTATCCTACAGGGTAAATTCATTATTCCTAATGCGCCAGGATATTTTTGATCCTCACATGAAAGTTTTGCAGGCTTAGATAAGTAGATTGTTTGGGATATCTGAAGAATTAAAAGCAGATTTGTTCTCCAGGAGAACAGAAAATGAAGCAGGGGAATGTTCTGGTCAACACTAGTTGCCAGAGCTTTAAAATCAGGCATTGGTGGTTTTGTCAGGGATGGGGCAGGTGTCTCCTGGATACTGTACCTACAGTGACTCTGGAGCACATAACTGGGATGTGTATGATGGCTTCTTCCCACCCTGAAATACTGGCAGGGGTGGGCTTTGCCTGGCTTGCATCAGAGAAGTCTTGACTGAAGCAGTATGGTAATTATTTACTGTACAGAGCTTTTTAGCGAGTGTTCTGCTATAAATATTTAGTTGGAACAGTGCACTTCTTTCCCTGACTACAGTGCTGCAAACTGTAGTTAGATCTTTTGTTATTTTTTCCTTCTCTTGAGAGCTACCCAGAATAACTGAAACCAAGTCTTTGTGAAGAAATTCTTGTTTCACTCCCTAATAGGAATCCCACAATGGAGGAGAGGAAGCCAGCTTCTGATAATCAAGTTTTAGTTTGTAGGCAGAGGAAAATACTTTTCAGCTTTGGGTAAGGAGTAAATTAAATTTGCAACGGCCCAATCTTTTTCAAATTGCAATCAATATCCTGGAAAGACCCTCATTTTTTGAATCATATTTGAACTTCAGCTCATTAGTTTTAAAATGTCTGCACCCACACATCAATGAAATGACTCTACAGTGTGTACCAGTGGCAGATCCCTGCAGTGCAGTAAGAATTTAGCTGAGATGTTGATGCTGCAAAACTTGGACAAGCTGGATTGCTTTGGAGGATGGCTAAGCAACAGCTTAGTTGCTTGAGTTGCCCTGTCATATGACAAGTTTATCTTCCTCCAGAAGACCTTTAGGTAGTGGGATCAGGCCATTTCAGGCTAACTGGCAATGCACTCTGCCCAACAGCATCCAAACCTGGAGGAATATTTTCAAAAATAGGATGAGTTTCACAGGCTGAGGAAAGGCAGCTGCTATAAAGGAGTGCAAACACCCTAGGAAGGAGCCTCTCCCATGTGTTAATATAAAACCCCTCTGTAAATGGATGATAAATTCTACATTAAATATACATGTACATGCTGTTAATCTGTTTGATAAATAATTCAGTGCTATAATGCCACTGAAAAAACCCAGGGCACTAAGCATGGACTTGGTAGTGCATTGTCTATTGTAGTTACCTTCATCCCGCTGTATATAACAACTATATTCTATTTTTTCACCTTCTTTTATTTATTTATTTATTTATTTATTTTTAAGTAAGAAAACTGAAGCCAAGTCAGGCTTGATGGGGCTTAGACCAATCTGGTCTAGTAGGCTGTATCCCTGAACAATTCAGGAGTGTTGGAACAAGATCTTTTAAGGCCCTTTCCGACTCCTACCAATCTGTGACTCTATGGAGCGAATTGCTCTTGCTTTTTATTTACCCCATTAGCAAATGCAAAGTAGTCCATAAGAATTGCTTGTTCATTCCTCTGCTATAAATGGTAGAGGACTGTTTATCAGATTAAACTTTAATGGCTATAAAGTCTTTTAAACTGATGAGGATCATATGGGACCTTGCTTGTAGTGCTTGGTAAGCATGTCCCTCCTCTGTCTCCCTGTTCCCACTCTTCTCCAAAGGCACAAGCCCACATGAGGCTGTGAGGGTATGTCCCTTACTTGGGACAACAGCACCTGTCTGCAACCACAGCTAGAGAAACTACTCAAGGCAGAACTGAATTGTTCTGCCATTGGTTTGGGCCAAGAGGCATCACATGGAAACAGACTTTTATGTCCTGTTATCAAAACTCCTTTGCTATGAGAGAGCTCATCCTGTTGGGAAAGCTGGAATAAGTTATCAGATGAGCAGATGAGGGCAGTGTCAATATTAGTCTCTGTTTTTAAGACCAGTTGAGCCACAATCCTCATTCAGTAGAGAGGTTTGTCAGAAACCACCTTCCTGAGGATGGGGATCACTGTTTATTGAGGTGTCCTGCTCTGAAGGAGTGTTACATAAAACAGAAGACTTTTAAGGACACATAATAGCTTTGCTTTCCCCTGGCACACAGAGATTTACCTCTTGTCCTAGACATAGCAAATTTAGAGTGACGACAGCCAGAGTAGCTGTGTCAGCATTTGGTTGGGTAGGTAAACCCTCAGCCTTCAAAGAACTGGAAGAAATGGGTGCTGTTGGACCAGGTATGTTTTGACATCAGGGACCTGACCTTGGATACTGTTTGCAGATGGAGGATGTTGACCTTTTAATGAACAGCTTCAATATTGAGCCTATGAAGGACAACATTCCTTGTTTTCTACAGGCAGGTCTCTCTCTAAACCAGTGCTTGGCCTAACTTCCCACTAAACAAAATTGCACCCGAACAAGCAGAAAAAGGACAAGACCCTCCTATGAAGAGAACCTTGATTTCTGATTATGTTCATAAATTAAAATTATAAGTGATTCAGGCATGTTGCCATTTCTCTGTGAGGACTTTAATCATGAGGGGTTTGTGAAACCTGAATACTTCATGGATTGCACGATGAGTTATTATCAGTCCAGCAGTTTTGATCAGAAAGTGTAATTTATAATCAGAGCTCTCTGTTCCTTCTTCAGATGCTTCAATCACCCAGGTGGGACAGAAACCACACATGAGGTCAATGGCTAATCACACAGCCACCTATGAGGCAATCTTGTATCACTCAAATGTTATTCATCCAAAATGCTCTGAGCATATTTATTAAAAAATACATTCTATCATGATCAGCTCGGTAATGACTCCTTTCCAGGCTGGATAATTTTCAGAAGAAGGGGAAAGGACAGTGGAAGAATCATAATTGGAACATGATGAGAGCACCTCCTGCCTTCCCCTCCCTCACCACTACAGGAGCTCAAAGGGGTAATTGGATATTCATACAGGAATAGGCTGAGAAGCTAAATCAGTCTACATGTCAGCTGAATGCTCTATCTTTTGTTCACAGCAAACTTGAAATGAGTGTTGCAAAGGCAATCATTTCCAAAATGGCTTTCTTGAAAAGGCATCCAAATTTACTGAGATGCTTCAGAAATACTGGGAGTCTCGGGGGAAAAAGATATTATCTGCACAGGATGTGCCAGTGCTAGGGATATTTGTCCATGCATAGCATTAGGAAATCAAAAATATGTAGCACAAAGAGAGAACAAGGGACTTATGAAACTGGAAGCTCCCACCACGGGTGATAATGAATCAATATGATCTATGCAGCAACCTCATTGCCACAAATAAGCTGATATGGGATTTAGTCGCTGCTATCAAACATTCAAGTTACTCAAAAGACTAAGCAATTACCTCAGAAGTTTAGTGGCTTCTCTGGTATCCCTTTATTTGTGAATGCATTTTTTTGTTATCAAAAGTTTACTGCTTTTTTTGTAGGATGTCAAATGTTTAAGTGATTCCTATCGTATGTGGTATGTGGAGAGTACTACAAATATTTATTTCAATGGTAAAATATAATTTTTCTGGTTTTCCACTGTGATTAAGGGAAAATACACCAGGATTTTACAGAATTGTGGTCATGGTATGGGGATGATTTTTGCTATGTCTACATTTCATTGTTTTGTGTTACAGGTTGTGTGCAGTCATTCCCAGAATTTCCTAACATAGCTATTTTTCTTCCTGGAAGATACCTCTACCTCAGTGGGTTGCACTGTATGACCATACTGTTTAGCCTGGAGAAGAGGAGGCTCAGAGGTGACCTCAGCACTGTCTAGAACTACCTGAAGGGAAGTTCTAGCCAGCTGGGGGTTGGGCTCTTCTCCCAGGCACTCAGCAATAGGACAAGGGGGCACGGGCTCAAGCTCTGCCAGGGGAAATTTAAGCTGGAGATCAGAAAAAAATTCTTTCCAGAGAGAGTGCTCAGGCATTGGAATGGGCTGCCCAGAGAGGGGGTGGATTCCCCATCCCTGGAGATTTTTAAACGCAGATTGGATGTGGCACTGAGTGCCATCATCTGGTAAAGGGACTGGAGTTGGAGCAAGGGTTGGACTTGATGATCTGGGAGGTCTTTTCCAACCCAATCGATTCTATGATTCTATGATTCTATAATATCCTGAATCTGGGATCTGAACAGAACCAGAAAAAAGTATTTTCCATGAGCAATAACAGAAAAAAATAATTGGTTGCATTAGAGTGCTCCACAGAAAGTTACCTTAAGCAAGAGAGCTAGAGAGAAGAAAAGGGTACATGGGGTGAGATGATTGTCTCTATGTATCCCTCCTTTCCTTTCTATGTCTGATACCCCTGAAAAAACATGTTTCTTTGTTTCTCCATCTAAGTACCAGCCCGGTAGAGCATAAGCAAAAATAGGGTGAAGCACCTGGCAACATTTCTGGACCTCAAGCTGAAATGACAACTGCGAAAGGGCCAGAAGGAAAGAGTAATTTCTACAGGAGCATCCCAGTCCTTCCTGTTAATGAATGCCTCTGGCATGCAGACCCCGGTCCCTATCACACAGAGCAGGAGCTGAAGCTTTCAGGTCATTTGAACAACTCATGCCAAAGGTTATGAGGCTGTAATATGTCCATGCACTTTTGTTGTGTCATTTATGACCCAAGATGGTTTCATCAGTGCTGGGAAACAGTCAAGGAGGGTGGACAAAAAAAAAAAAAGAAAAAAGATGTTGGAAAACAAGAGAACAGAAAAGCCAAATCACACAGCTGTAAGAGGTAACAAGAAACATGTGAAAATGAAAACTACCTCCATGTATGTCAATATTTGCCATCTCCAGCAGTATGACCTCCAGAACAAAGGCGAAGGGTTCCCCGCTGCCTAGTGACAGAAACGAAAACAAACACTTCCTACAACCCCGGCCTGGCTGCAGTGCTCGCAAGTAATCTCTTATTTATATATTCCGCTCAGAGGATAACCTTAGCTCCAGAAACGCCTGGCATTTCGGCAGAACAAGCCCCTCTTTGGAGGCTCACAATAGGCGAGCGGCAGGCGCGGGGCTCCCTGCTGCGTGCTGCAGGAAGGGCTGTCCTTCCCTCCTTGCTTTCCCTGCCTTTGCAAGGGTATTACTGCTTATTCGTGGAAACAAAGGAAGGAATACAGCGCATATGTTCCCACCTTTTTCTCCCCTGCTTCAGCATATTTAGCAATTACCGTGAGATCCCACGCTGGGGGGATGACTTCTGCCTTCATCCTCCTATAAAAAATGCATTTGCAGGATCATTCCCAGCAAATTAGTCAAATCAATGACTCGGTTGTCTTTAGAGGAGAATGTAACACAAAGTCTCATTACTTTTCACGTTGCCTCCTCCCCAGAAACCAAAACTGGTGGATCCTTCGAACTGACCTTATCCCCCACCCCGCAGTCCCCGTCTTCACTGCCCACACCAGTCTGCTCCCTCATGAGCACTCATGCCATGGGCAGCTCAGTCATCCAAACCTGTATCTTTCCTTGGAAACGGTTAGGTTTGGCTCCCTAACCTGCCTCAACCCCAGCCATGTGAGCTGTAAGGATGCATGGCCAAGGGATAGAGGAGTGTGGGACAGTAGTGTCCCTGCTTTGCAACCTCTGCAGCATGGTCTCAACATGGTGGCGATGTGGAAGAGAGAGAAGTGGGAAGAAAGCCAGTTTCCACCAACACTGCACTTTACTTTCCCTGGTGTTGGAGGGTGAGTTTAGGCTAACTTCTCATTTGGGATCAGTTCAATCAGACCACAGACACACACTGGTATTCTTGTCACCCTATTATTTATTTATCCAGCTCTCTGGGTGAGGTATATCTTGACAAGGGGCAGATGCTGCCCTGGAGTCCCGTGCTGTTGGTCTTGTCTCCCTCTGCTCTCTTCCAAGGGGTGGTGTGGGAAGATGGATTCATTTGCAAATGTAAATACTGGCTGTCAGAGAGGGCAAGGGATTAACTTTACATAAGAAGAGAGAGGTGGCACTGCATGCTGTCAGGCTCATTAGGAAAGCAGCAACCGTGTAGCTGGGCTATTTGGTAATGATCTACCCACTCCATCCTTCCTTTGTTTCTTTAACAGCCCCTCCAACTCAGGCCAGAATCCTTGTGCTTCCACATTTTCCCTTTAAAATACTATAGCCCTTTTTAAGACAGATTAAGAAATTCAGTGTACATGCGAAAAGGTTCTTACAGTATGAGATGTACTATTTTTACAGTACACTGGGATGGCTGTCAAGATACTTAAACACAGAAAGGAAAAGACAACTGAGAATGGTGTCTACTGTGCACACACCATGGCCGTCATCTATAAAGGGTCAACCAGTGGTCGGGAAAAATTTATTCGTAGAAAGGGTTATCAGACATTGGGAGAGGCTGGCCAGGAAAGTGATGGAGTCACCATTCCTTGAGGGATTTAAACGACACTTAGGGACATGGTTTAGTGGTGGACTTGGCAGTGCTGGGTTAACAGACGGACTTGATGATTAATCTTGGAGGTCTTTTCCAATCTAAATGATTCCATGATTCTATAATCCTTCCCCTTGGACCTAGGTCCAAGTTCTCCTGCACAGTAATCCAGGGAGTAGATAGAAGGGTCCTAAAGGCACAGTTTTGTACCTCAAGCAGTCAGAGATTGCATTTGCTGAAAGAGGCCCTCCTACTCTCCTCTCTGACCCTGGCCATACCTTTCCATAACCAGTCTTGTCTTAGAAGTTCCACTTGCATGATTATGTGACAAATGGGGTAAGCTCTCACACCCAGCCAAAAATCAGCCCTGTAGGAGAATAGTGGATTTCAGCAGGATCAATGTACTTGACTGAATTCTCTGCACAGCCACCTGACCAAGCACAACATACTTGGTATGGAGGTAGAAGAGTGCAGCTGGAGGTAGAAGAGTGCAGGTGGAAAAAGATGGAGAGTCTGAGGTCAGCTGCAGTTAAATTACCTTGCCAGGAACTCAGATTTTGCTACCCATTTTGGGTCCTGCTTCAGGCCAGAACAGATGTGGTACAGAAATAAACCTGGGAATTTCACCATCCAACTCCTGAATCAAGCCCATAACTTTAGCTAAACCCCAGTATTTTTTTAAAAAAAAAATCATATTCATTACCACTACAGCTGTGGATCACTTGTGGAAGGCTTCCAACACCCTGTAGTTCCTTTCTCATTGAACTCTTATACCTCTCCACAGGTATCTATACGAAAGGAAAAGCAAAATTCTCTTGAAGACTTCTGTAAGAATTAGCTGAAAGTTGTTCCAAATCCAATACTTTTGAAGCTTTTAGAAGGGCTTTGTCTAGGAAGAGAAGTAGGCACTGGATGGGTTTCTGTTCTCCCTTCCCTGCTTAATGGGAGAAAACGCATTCCACACTTCTTTAACAGGGACTAGGCTCTTCGTAGTGTGAAGGTGAGGAAGAGAGATAAAATATTTTTTTCTAATCCTTCAATAAATGCATGTGGAGGGTTTTCTATTAAAAGTCCCTTTTCACATTCACACAAAGGAATTTGCATTTACATGCTTCCACACTCAGGAAGCCTGTGGCTTCATCACCTTGTCTCTTCGAGTGGGAGCTGAGGTCATGATGGCCAGGTTTAAATAAGTGTAGTTTCTCACCCTCTAAGAGATAGAATGTTGTTATTTTCACTAACAACACCACATTTGCTTGCAAATGCCACATTCAGGTGCAAACAATAGTATGTATCAGAATATAAATTTTCTGTAACAAGTCATGCAAACGGGACATCATTCACATTACTCAGACAAAAGTACATTGAAATACATGCAAAGCAGCCAAATAAGTTGTAGATTGCTATACTGATGGGTTTATTTTATTTATGATTCCTTCAGCTCTGTCTTTGCGCTAATAAAGCTTTATTATGCACCTCTCTGCACTGAGAAAGAAAATAATTATATTTACTGGGTGAAAAAGATACTGTAATATATCCCAGACCACCTAAGACATTTTCCTGTTTCTGAGGGTTCTATAAAGACACTTTATGTCACCTTGAAAATATATTAATATGTAAATACATAAAATTTTTTTCTCTTGCCTGCAGCTGACAACTTAGCAAAAACAAAAAATCAGGATGCAATATCTGTGTTCTCTGAAGACTGCTAAGAGTCTGCATAGTGATGTTGCTTTTGTGAGAGGAGACTAACAGTAAAAAGGTCAGAACTGTGTGAAAAGAAGAGTACTAAATAAACGGAAAGCATAGCAGTTCAAGATTTAATGCAATTTTCAATTAGTTTCTCCTAGAAGTGGTAAAAGCTTCAACATACAGTGGAAGTTTGCCCAAAACTTAAATTCAGCTAATCTTTTAAAGCAAGTCATTATGTTGTCTTAATTCAATGCCCTTTCTTTCACACCCTTCTATTCTTCTCCTTCCTGGTGTTCAACATGCTCCATTACCATGAGGAAATGCAGAAGCAGGAAATATGAGAAACTTAATTAAATTCCAAATCTCCTTAGAAATCCATGCAGTGTACTCTTGCAACCCAAAAGTTGTTCAACACAGTAGCAATCATTTTTTTGGGCCATATCTGAACTGCATACCACAATTTTCTTCCCTTTTATCATCTGCTGAGGTTTTTTCCCCTCCCTTTTCCAATCTTTCTTTCATGGAAGATCTAGGCTCTTCATTAGTGTACAAGCTGATTTTTTTGGCCAGTGAAATTTAACCTAGGCTTGGTTTCATTTTGCTTTTCCTGCAGAAGTGTCTGGTTTACTCAATTAAAGGGGGAGCGAGAATTTTTCCAGGATCCTTTCTGTTAAATTCAGGAGTTCTGCTAGAAATTGAAAAGTGCAAAATCTCAGCAACTGTGCTCTATTGAGCTCCCTCTCCTGGAAAATTAAGCACCATTTTGCTTAATTTTGGTTTGGTTGAGTTTGGCTTTGTAAGTAGTATCTTTACTGGGTTTTGTTTCTCTCCCACATCCCAGTCCCATGCTCTCCCACACCATTGCCACTGTTTCGGCTCTCCCTGCAGAGGTATGTAAAAGCAAGGCATAGTTTTCAGGCTTTGAACTTTAATTAAATAGGTGTGGGCTACACAGTGCAAATATTTTCTTTCACCCAGGAAAGTGCAAGACAAGACCAGGTGTTATTTGTGCTCTCCTCCCTATACTGCTTATCCTATTCACTCTCCATTCTGCTGTCCATAGCCAGGGTTCAATATAATTCTCCAAGACGGAGGAGAAAGCCATTTACTCTGGGATGGTTGGCAGACTCAAAAGATAAACAGACTGATTTAGTGGAACTAATGTTTTGTTAATATTGTACTACTGTAAGGCTGTATGATCATAAAATCTGAATAAAAGCATGGATTACTGTCCATAATCATAGAATCATAAGGTTGGAAAATACCTCCAAGGTCATCAAGTCCAACCTTTGACAAAACACCACCTTGTCAACTAAACCATGGCACTAAGTGCCACATTGAGTTGTTTCTTGAACACTTAAACACTCACCAGGGTCAGTGAGTCTACCACCTCCCTGGGCAGCCCATTCCATAGCTTGGCAACCCTAATACAAAAATCTCTCTTTGGAATCCTCTGAATCAATGAGTGTTGATAGGCATCCAAAACCAAAAATGATCAGATTTAATCATGATGTGGCTTATTAGACTTAGATGTCACATGAATTTCCCTGGAGGAAATAAGATTCATGTGACTACTTCCATGGGGCATTCTTGGGCTAGCACAACATGTCCTGGTCAGATCCACATTGTTTATACGTGACATTTCAGCTTAATCTGAGGCAAAGAGGCATCTTGACGCATGTGACTGTCCAAGTACTAGCCCAGGCTAGTTTTACTCAGGTTTTGTACCTCAATAAAAGCAGCCTACAGGTCTCTGCTGCAACCAGGCAAAATTCATTCAGTGCCAGATTCTCCAGAGGAATACATATTTCAGCAGGAGTTAAGTGTTTCTGTATATCTTTAAGAAGAATCCTTTTCCTGTTCTTATACATACCTGCTCTTACAGATTTAAAGGATACCTGGGGGCAGGAGAATATTTTCTTGTTGTTAAACAATGGCAAAATTTCTAATTTTTTGGTAAGATATGGAAAAGATAGATATTGAAAGAGAGAACTGTATGTATTTGCTCATATATGATGCTTATCTCACTCTGCATTGAAAAGATGCATGTTCCCTCATACAAATAGTTTTTGAAATGAACTGCAGAAGAATCATGAAATGGTTTCTGTTGGAAAGTACCTTAAAGATCACCCAGTTCCACCCTCTCTGCCACGGGCCAGGAAGAACAAATTCTACTTGAATTAAAAGCAAAACAGTTAGATAGGACAGGGAATCCAAGATCATTGAGAATTTCCTCAAAATCCCAGGTGTTGATTAAAAACCCCAATTTTAAAAAAATTATTTGGCTTTTCAAGCAACAAAGTTTGAGACCCAGCCCCTAGGTTTCTTTATCCACCAGTTTTCAAAAGAAAGTAACTTTAAACATATTCCCTGTTAACTAGAAGTTAATCCTATACAAAGAATGAAGTCTTGGCTGTGAAAGTGGGTTTTGCCCTGCCTATAAGGCTCCTGGGGGGGGCGGGGGGGGGGGGGGAATGTAATATAAATGCATCAAAAAGCCAACACAAGGGTCTAAGTCTGCAAATATCTGCACCTGCAGTTATACATAGAAAGTAAGACCCTAGCCCTACAAAAATGAGTGGGATTTCTGCCCTCAGCTCCAACAAGGTCACTGTTTCTCCCTGTGACCAGTCAGACTAAATGAGAAGGACTGTGCTTAATCAGCTACTCCACAAACATGACTACTCGCAAAGGATTGTGCCTGTGTTTCTAATCCTCTCCTAAATTAAAGAATAATTCTTTCCAAGTGTCAATTTTATTATCTTGCTAATTTGTCTGTACATGAATCACTGTGCCAGCTGGTCACCACTCATTTTAAATAGAGGTTCACCCAAGCAAAATGCTGAACATCCTTTGCAGACATTCAGTTCTTTGGAAGGAGCAGAGGAGGCTCTGCAGTGCTGTTGGATCCCCGACCTAAGCCAGTGCAGAGCTGGAAGAACAATCCACTGGTGTGAAATTCTGAGCAAGTTTCTGGCTGAAACACTAAGAGCAGAAAGAAGAGGATACCATGAAGATTTTCCAGTTTACATTGAAAAAGGAATTTTTTTCTTTCATTTAATAAGCAGGTAATAAATAGTTTTCAGAGTCAAGAGGGAAAAATCACAAGCTGTCTGCTTCTATGGCATGAAGTCCAGCTTACATTTCCTTCCATATCTTTATGACTACACACTATATCAGAAAAAAAAAAGTGGTTATTGAATTAAGCACAGACAACATTAAAAGGCAGAAGTGGAAGCCAGTGTCATCCAGTTGTGCTGTGCTGGGAACTGCCAGAAAAGTAATGCCTTCAGCTTCAGATGAACTGTGAAATGTGGATCAAAAGAGACTTTGAGGGAACTATCATCATTCCTGTTTGTGGCAGAAACACAGGGCAGCCTGGCAAAGTGAATCTTAATTTAGACAGATTGAATCCAACCTGGCTTTAAGAAGGAGAAAAACTAGATTCATGACAGATTATTTATTTTAAGCTGTTGCCAGGCCACATCTCAGGATTTTCCTTGAACCTTTCATCTCAAATAATGTGTCATGTGCTGCACTTCACCAACAGCTGCCGCTTCCCTGTAAATATTTTATATGGCTTTGATTAAACATCTGTTTTGCTGGCATGCTGCAGCCCATGCCTGACCTTGACTCCTGTCAGGATAATGCAGACCTCAGGGCATGTCAGTGTCTGAAACTGCATTTGAATAAACCCCTAACTTCATAAACAGGGACATCTCACCATCCTGTATCAATGTGAAATGGATCTTCTCCAGGAAGAACAGTCTGGCAGAGCAAGACTTCCCCTTACACATACTCATGTTCAGCTGCAGCAAACGTGCAACACAGATGATGGCAATACGTAGGAACAGAAGGTGTCAATCTTCTTGAAGAAGCAAGGCCTGGATGGGAACTGACTGCTGAAGGTTTCTTCCTAAGAAAATCAAAACAAGAACCAGAATATGAGAGCTTCAGAAATAGCATCTTTCTGCTGCTCAGCAGGGAGCGAATCTATTCACTGCCCCAGTGAAAATTGCCTTGTACTTTCACTGGAGTGATTTTGATATCTCTGTGCCCAGATGAAGATAAAACAGATTATTTTTTTCTTTCTGAGTTTGATTTAAAACCAGTCAAAATATTTTAAAGTGGGAACACTTCGTATCAAAATGCAAGCCGAGAAAGAAGCTGCAAGCTCTAGTACAGGAGAGGAAATAAATTACAAGAGGAAAACTGGAAAGATTAAGAGAAATAAATAGGATGCAGACCTAGTTTACCACACTGCACAAATCAAACTACCATTTGAAGGGTTCAAGGCCAGGCTGGATGGGACTTTGAGCAAAGTGATCTAATGGAAGGTGTCCCTGCCCGTGGTGGGGTGATTAGAACAGGATGATCTTTAAGGTCCCTTCAAACCCAAACCATTCTGTGATTCCCTACAGCATTAACCACTCAGCATTTATCAGACTTGACTTTCTCCAAGAATTCCGAATAAGGGTCTGGATTCTTATTTCAGGTTTCAACACCTCTTTATCTCAACAAAATACTCTATTAGTTCAGCAGAGAAGATGGAAAGTTTGCACCAGGCGTCAGAGGTTGCCCTGCACATGTCTCAGAAGTGCCCAGCATTGCAGACACATTTGAAGAACTTGTTTCACACAGCATCAGCACGCAAGTTGTGAAGAATTAGGTGTCAAGAACTGAAAATCTGTACACTTGAGAAGATAATCACATGCCTAACAGCAATCTTCAACATGCTTAAAAATAGTTGGTTTCTGTGACCTGGAAGCTGCTAAGCCCCACCACGTCTGTTTTTCAGAACCATCCAAATGCATTTCCAATTAAAGCTGCTCTTAACAGCAATGCAAGACAAGTCCAGGCTTTCTGAGAAAATGGACCAAAGACACCAGCCTACAGCTTGTCATTCTTCTCCACCTGCACTTTTCATCTCTTCAGGAGTGAGGAAGAGAGGTTGTGCATCTCATTCCTGGTCTGATAATGGGTACAAATCATTGTCAAGTCCCCCCCAAATCCTCAGGTATCTACAGGACACATCCTTCAGCTATCACATAGCAGGTTTGAAACTTTTCAAGTGCTGTCAGTCCTACTTGCAATAATTTTGAAAGATATAAGGTCCTGAGCAGACAGGTATTTCCATGTCAAGTTCTCAGCACTTGTTGCAGCTTCAGATCCCCAGGAGGGCAAAGCCCCCACAAGAGAGGCTTTATGAGTGAAACAGCTATCAAGGTTTCAGGTGGTGAAAGGAGAGATGTGTGTGCTTGCCCTTCATGTTATATGGTTATGCACACTCTTGCTAAGAAAGCTAGATCTGTGCTGGACCTGTTAGCAGATTTATGGCTTGCTTTGCAGCGCTGTAGGTTACTTGGAGAACTGCTCAGTACCTTCCTGTGCTATTATTTTAAAGCAGGTTTTCTGTTGCTGTCGATCACAGGAGCCGTCTGTAAATTGAGATCTTTCTGAGGCTTAATTCTGGACATGAGAGCTCAGAGGGACCCCCTGCTTTTGAGGGAGAGTGATATGCACTCTGCTCTGAGTCAGGGTAAAAATAAAGTCAACATAAGCTGTTTGTCCTTGAGCAGCTACAATAGTTTTGATTTCCCAGCAACAGAAAGCTTTGTCCATGACAGAAATGATAATTGCCTTACAATTCAGAAAGAAAATGATTCCTCCATGCTTCCAATTATATTTGTGTGTCTGTGTCCTACATTCTTACAGGGTGCAATATAGCACTTGAGTGATGCTCTTGCTAATCAGTGGGTGGCTGCAAGCAGAAGTGCTTTCACCTGGTGTCTCGGAAAATACATTTTAGATGTGAAATGCAGAGTGAGTTTATATCCTAGAAATGCACCTGTGTCTTCAAAAGTATATCCTCAAAGAAAAAAAAAACAAAGAAAAAAGAGAATGAAGCTTAGTATAAAACTTTGCTGAATGTTTTCAAATCCTGGTAAACTCTTGGAAACACACAGAAGAATGGCAGCATCAGAATCTTTGTATCTAAGTGTCTGTCCCTATGCTTTTTTTGGTGGTAGAGCCTGCATTTCCAAGGTAGGAAATTAAGTCTTTCCTCATGGCTGGTTGAGTATAGGCCAAAGTATTTGTAAGTCAACAAGTTCAAAATCCGCTCCTCCTAATCAACTGCCTCTGTCCTTTGCTTAAGACAGGACAAACAGATGTTCACAGTTCCTACACATCCCATTTTATAAAGGATTATTATGAGAAAAGCTTATTAATCTTGTCAAGTTGTTCAGAACAGAGTTTGAAGGATTATTTAACAGCAGGTTCTCTCTTTTCTCTCCCCTCTTATCCATTTTATGCCCTTTCTGTTTGCTCAGCAGTTTATAACCTTAGTCATGGTACATTGCATTTCCCATAGAAATGACAGTGTTTTCTGTGACAAGCATTTGACATGCTACAAGGAGCAAATATAGGAAAAGGTAGGGCTAACAGGGTACCAGGAAAAACCAGGGACACCTCTGATTTTCTTCAAGTGTTAATTTCACCATTTTGTTAATTAAAGACTAACTACTGTCACCTTGTCTTTAGAAAGTTGCTTTGATCTAGCTGTATGTCTGTGATATGAAAGTGAAATGATAAATGGCATTTAACATGTCTGGTAAGATAGCTTTACAGAGAACTATGATAAAGTGGTTATAGTAATAATTTCTGTTTCTATTGTGGTTTGTTCTGAAATATCTTTTATCTTGGGAGCTGTACTGTAATGGAGAAAGACTAAATGCTATAGAACCATAGAGTGGTCTGGGTTGGAAGGGACATTACAGGCCATCTTGTTCCAAACCCCCTGCCATGGGCGAGGAACCTCCCATTAAACCACGTTGCTTCAAACCCCATCTAACCTGGCACTGAACACTTCCAGGGCTGAGGCACCCACATCTTCTCTGGGCAACCTGTGCCAGTGCCTCACCACTCTCATTGTAAAGAATTTCTTCTTATTAACTAATCTATCTATACCTGCCCCCTTTCAGTTCCTTTCAGCGGTTCACCCTACTCTGGTCAGCCAAGTTCTTCTGCAATCACCCCACTTTCTTCAAGCCAGAACTGCCTGAAGCTCCCCAAAACACTGAACTTAAATGTGGGGAAAAAATAAATTCCAAACTCACTAGACACTGAGTTTCTGGTCTGAGAGCAGTTTTTCCTAGATCTCTTTTATGGAAGGGAAAGAACAAAAGGCTGCAGATTGTTTTGACCTCAAGAAATAAATCTGATGCTTTGTAGATTTTCATGAGGTCTCCCATTCTCTTTTTGCAAATCACTCTGTGTTTCTGCTTTCTCCAGAGCTATACATACATTTTTCCTTTAAGATAGCCAGCTTTTTCTTTAGTAGAACTAAGGGGTCATAATTCTTGCTATGTGGCAAAGAAGCAGACAAGTATCTGAAGTCCCCTGATTAATATACGTATATCGCCGAGATTCAGGCCAGAACGAGTGCTATTCAAAATTACAGGCCTCCAGCTTAAAGAATAGCTAACAGAAACACTGAAAGAAACTAAAGCTGCTCTAACAGTGAGTGACTGCAAACAATTGAACATTTTTATGTCCTTGAACTATTAATTATTCTGCCTTGGAAGGATTGAAAAGGACTTCTGACTGACCCAAGTTCTCCTTTGAAAACAGAGAGAGAAATACAGTATTCCCTGAGTCCCTGACTAGTTTAAGGCCTTATTTGTTAAATTTAAGACCTGCCAAAACCAAGCTATTATTTTCTAGCTGCTTTGTATCCAGCAGCTTCTTATAAGAAGTGACTTATGGAACATTTCAGGGCTTTTATACCGGCAACAATAACCATCATAAAACTTGTGGAATATGATATTAGGCTGAAATATCCACAGCATATATTCATAGACAACATTTTGTATAATAGCAGAAGACCTCTGAAGAGTTTCAGTATAATTGACAATGCAATTAAAAATTATGGAATAGGATTAAATTTGATAGACATGCTGTGAATAAAAATAACCTGTTAGCTTTCTTTATAAAGTCAAAGATTATTTAAGAAACTTGTGTGGACTTGGCTTAGCTCCATTTGACTAGGACAATGCCAACTATTAAACTCAACCTAGTTTTCATTTGACTTTGAACAGACATTTACAAATTTCCACTCAGGAAATAATAATAATAGTTGTTATTATTATTACTATTACTAATAATATAATAATAATTATTAATAACAACAACTACTACTACTGAGGAGAACTAAATTACGGTAGGAAAAACTGGCCTGTTTCTTGCAGAAGAAATGCAGAGACCATCTCTGTGGCCTTGATGACAGAGAATTGCCATCAGTCCCAAATGGGTATTTCTGTGTCCTGAAAGGAGTTGGTTAGTGTGCTTCATCAGGACTCAAGCGGACAGGCAGGAAGATTTATACAGCTCTTCTTTAGTATGTGGAATTAAAACAAAGCAAACAAGCAGAAACTGATTCCCAAGAAAGACAAGAAGTTTGGAACACTTTAAATAAATCAGCGTGTTATTGATATGAATCGATTCATCAGCACAAGTAAAAATTGCTCTAATCTTCAGACTTCTGCAATTCTCCTTTTTTTTTTTGTTTGTTTTGATCCAAGCGTTTTCTGAAAACTAAATGGCCAGAATGAATGCATAAGTCTTGTCTCAGAAGACAAAAATGGCAACAAACCCCTCAAATCCAGTAGTTGTTAATGATGTAATTGAAAGACTCATTGGAAAAGACAAGCTCGCTCCATCTGCAGGCAAGTTAAGACCTTGGGTAGTCAGGAAACCTCAGAAATTCAAAATGGGGACTTCATGAACACCTCCCAGCTTGAACACAAGCCAGCCATAGGGTCCTGCTGACAAGGAACAGAGCCAGGGGCAGCCGTGCTTCCCAGCTGCTCCAACATGCCGTTGTCACCAGCCATGCGTTTGGTCCCCTCACTAGGAATCACCCCGACTTATCCAAGGCAGAAAAAATGTATTAACAAATGAGCTCCTGGCAGAGCTATCCAAAGTCTGAAACCTTAATTTTGAAATTGGATACAATATTTCTAAGATTTCAAAGGAGCCAATAACTTAATCTTCGTAAAGTGACTTTGGTTTTGTTTACTGCTACACAGGAGCTCCTTTTTGGAAAGGGATACTGATTTTTACAAATATTTAGGCCAGGCAAACATTTGATGATAATTGCTAAGAACAAAAATATTTTCTCAGAAATAATTTTCCCTCCCCAGGGGAGGAAAGAAAGGAGTTTTACTTTTTGTGGAAAATAGTTGAAACACGAGACAAAAGTGTTAAGCACTTTATTTTGTAAAGCTCTCAGAAATGTGGTGTTTTATTGCATTGGGTATGGTTTTCCAGCTCCACTGCTCATGTTTCAGTACTTGCAACTGTGCACAATATGATACGCATGTAACTTCAGTATCTTACATAATCTGAAATTTGCCAAAAAAGGGATGGGATGACTCAGGCACATGGGGAGCAGCTGCACAGTGACTCAGGCCAGGAGGAGACAAGCTCTGCTACTTCCAGGGCATGATGCACTGTCACACTCCTCATGACTACCAAGGAACAAAGCCCAGGAGATGTATAGTGACTTCTGCTCCTGGTGAATCTCCAGCAGGGCTGTGGAGAGACATTAAAAGTTTCTTTGTTTGGGTATTTCTCAGGAGAACTTCAAAAGTGTTGGAGGTTTCAATATAAATGTCGAGCTGAGCCCTGACTTCTTGTCTCTGCAGTAGCAAAGACTCAACAAGAATTCACATCTTCCACAGGCAGTGGCTTATTTATGGATCAGCCACAACCTTTTCCTGCTTGTAACAACATCAGCTACTCCATGGTTATCGCCATCTGGAGAGGGCTTTTGCATATTTTGCTTTGGTCTGTCACTGTAGGAACAGAAAATGCGGGCTGCAAGTAGAGAGCAAACGTGAATGTGTTTGTTGGCATGGTGGAAATGGGGCCTGCTCTGTTATTGGCTTTGTTATTGGCATCCTAGTTCCAGAGCAGAATCTGACTTTATTAAGGTTGATTTTCATAAAACATTTGTTAATGATTTATATTCCTTCTTCAGTATTAATTTAAAGGACTGAGAGAGGTTTGGGCCATTACATTAACTATATTAACATGTAGTTTTGAAAGTATTCCTGGGCATGTATGCAAAATTTGAAAATTCAATGTACTTGCAAAATTGCAAGTATACATCAAACAACAATCAAAACATTTTCCCAGACTTTAAGTGCTCTTAACAGCTGGAAAAATCGCAGACTCTTTCCTATGCAAAATTGGTGTGTGTGGATTTGGAGCACAGATAGAGCTTTGCTAAACTACAGCGATCTGTCATGTTTAAATGTGTTTGTTGTTGGCAGGGCACAAGCATGATTTGATTACCATGGTGTGCTGAGAAAAAGAAAACTATGCTTGTATTGGGAAAAGCAGAAAAATGCTTTTAGGAGCCAGCTTAAGGTAGAAGGGAGATTTATAGCTGTCATCTCCAGTATTATCTATTTTGGCTTTTCAGAGGGATTTTTTTGAGAGACATGGACCAGAAATAACCAAAACACTGAAGAATTCACCACAGCACATGACTTATAGAGTGAAATTTAAGACTGCAATACATGAAATCCCATATTTTAGAGTTATATATATAGTTCATGAAGAATCTTAGCAGTTAAAAATAGCTCCTAAAGTTTCCAATATAAATGCTGCTGCTCCATGGGGCATGGGTGCCCCAGGGGTCCTAGATTGTGCCTCCAGTCTGGGGGTAGTGAGGGACCCTCCCTGAATCTCCCTGTGTCCCTGGAGGAGTCATCACGCTGGATCACTCAGCCAGGGAGAAGAGTGAAGGGGAAGCTGGGCTGAGTGGATTTATAAAGCTTCCTGAATGGGGATAATGTGGAATAAACCAGAAAGAGCTGTGAACTACTTGGTGATTACCGAACCTGCTACAAGTCTCCATGGTATCTCCTGTGGCTTGCTAGATGAGAAATCCATCCAACTTGCAGATTTAATTAGACTGAGGCTTGCTAATTTGATGGAGCAATATGTACTCCGAGGTTCACTCTCCAGAACATCCAGCTCCTTCAGCTTTACTTGCATAATTCACCTTCCATGAAACAACAAATCTGGGCTACTTCCACCAGAAAGGTTCATTAGGATGTGTACTTACTTTGGAATTAAAATAACTTTCTTTAAAAGAATCTTTCATCTTCCCACTGTGGTGGTTGTAGTTTGGTGTAAGGGAGACCTGAATGCTACAGCTGAATTTGTTCTCAATAGATCTACACCCTACTTTAAGAAGCAAAATTGTATATGCTTTCCTCTCATAAACAGGCACCATCATTATAGGCACACGGTTGCAGAAGAAAGCAGATACTAAGTCAAAGGTATTTTTCTTTAGTTATAACACACATGGGAAATAGGAATAATGACTATGTCCTGGCACTTTGATAGGAGCCTGAGGAGACAAACTGTCAAACACAGTACCAAGAAATAATGGCAAAATATTTTTCATTTTCAGCAATGTGCGTATGCTGAGTTTGACTATGCAAATAGCCTTAGATACAAAGACCTTATATAATAAATAAAATTAATTTCTGTATTCTTATAGTCCAACACAACACCCAGATACCAAATAGTGAGCAGTTCTGCTCTTTTCTTTACTCTAATGATGTTTCTAAAATTCCATAATTGCAACTGATATTCATCAAACTCGGGAACAAAAAAGAAAACTATAAATGTGCTGGAATGCAGAATCCAAGTAATATCTTCATTTTATAATAAATTTTATTTCCTCTGAACACTTTCAGTCCTTTGTTTTGCTTTCCAAGATGTAGCCGTAAACTAGTTTATCAGACACCAATAAAATGTTTTTAAATTCAGCAGCAGAGAATAATGATTTGGTTTTATAGGCCTATAAAACAGCCCAAATCTGTGGGCATTTTGAAATAATGCTGTCAATTAAGATCTGTAATGTATTCTGGGAGATATCATAAGAAATGTGGCAGCAAACTCATTTTCCCCTTTCAAAATGATCACCTGCAATATGCAATAAAATTCTAGGATGTACTCATAAAAGAGCCATTGCTGTATCCTCCCTAATATATATGCAAATATTTCATCACTTTGAAACTTTGAGGCACATGAAAAAGCTGTTGGAAATTAACAGCAGCTTCCAGTTGCCATATAAATCAAAGCAACATCTCTTCTCTAAATAAAGTACCTGCTTAGGGGAGTAAGATACTTTGATTAAATGGTGATGGGAATTGGCCCTGCTTGGCATCACTGCTAGTCCCTGGCAGAGCCTGGCTCCCACCCCTCCTTGCTAGAGAACCTTGCGTTGTTCTTACCTTGGCACCATCACCTTTGCAAGGAGAAGACTTTTGCAGTTTAAAGGACTTTTTAGTCCTCTTTGGTCACTACATCAAACTGAGTACATTGTCCTCATGGAATCCCAGAATTTGACAGAGCGTGAAAATACCGTGGGTACAGATGGATGAAAATACACTCATTGAATACCTGGAAAATACCCTGGTTTTCCTTTGAAAACCTTCCCTAAAGTCACTGATGGGATTGTGTTCTCTGCTCTTTGTACCAAAAAAAGCGACCTTAATCCATTTTTGCAATAAAAAGCCTGAAGGAAGTGATCAATTTTTCCAAAGTTTGTTAGGTTGGGAAAAAATACCTGTGGCTCTCTAGGACTGAATCATCACAACAGAATGATTACAGAGAAGCCTGAGCAGAAAGTCAGGAAGGTCAAATTGCATTAGTGCCCACAGTGAGGCTGCAATGGGCAGTGTCCATTCAGGACCAGCATCTGCCAAGTAACAGCTGTTTCTTTGAAGGTTTATAAAGTATTCTTGCCCTCAGTGGATGGAGAGAATGACCATTTGATCTATTAAGGAAAACTGTAAGTGAGAAATCATTTGTACCCAACCAGATGTGGAAGTGCAGAGAAATGGGACATTTATTTTAATAGGTGGCAAGAACCAACAGAAACAAATAGTGCATCCAAATCATTTTCACTTCTTCTCCTGTGTACACATACTTTTCTAGGCAAAATCAGCCTTTTTATCCAACCCTGACAGAGGAACACTGAAAACAGTGTCTAGTGCCCAGAACTCAAGAAACTTAAGACAGCTAATTAACAAAGTGGTTCGTTACTACTGGCAAGCAAATGTCTTTACTTTCTAGACTAACTCTGAGTGTGTCAAGCAGTGATGCTGTGGTGGAAGTTTATTTCATAAGACAATTGATTTCTGTGTCAGAAACAGAGCTGAAAAAATAACTCATGGCAAATAATGCATTCAATTAATAAAGTTTCTTCCCTTTCCCATGCTCATCCTGCTAGCAGATCAGGAGTCTCTTGACTGTAATCAGGCTTTGGAATGTTTGGAACAGGGGCTTGCCAGCAGGCAGAGAGCCACTTGTTGCAGGTGTGTTCTTCCAGGGCTGCTTTGGCTGGTAATTCATAAAATTTCCTTGCTGTATGCAAACCTCATATTGAACAATAGAAGTTTCACATCTTTTGTTTTTCTTCCCTTTTATTAGATATCAACCATTCGAAGAAAGATTTTTGAGTAGATATGTCTTATTGTGTGTACCAGGACTTGTGCTGGCACAACACATTAAGTGTGCATACAGTAAGAGAAAGAAAAAAATCTATTCCTTCCATGACATTTTCTCACCCTAACAGCTCCCAGACTTTCACCAGACTTTTTATTGCCAGTGCCAGTAAAAGACACAACTTTGGGTGTCTCCTTTCTCTGCACATGAAGGCCACTGAGTCCTTTACAGGACAAAGTACTGAATCACAGTGCAACATTTCTGCCCTGCATGGATGGTGAGGTTGGATGTTGGAGCTGGAGCTCAGGAGTCATCCCGAAGGGAACTGGAAGCAAGTGTGGGCTCTTGTATCTGCACTCTTTTGCAACCTGCACGGGCAAAATCCCCCTTGCATGATTCCTTTTGAAGACGCTCTGTATATAAAACCAATTCATGGCTCTGACCTTCGGGGAGAACGCTGTGTTGTGCACCATGCAGCCAACACTTCGGCTGGCTCTTCAGGGGTAATTAAGCTGGTTATCTTACCTGTTGGGATGGCTGAACTCAGAGAGTTTAAAGGGCATGTTTGGATAAGCTATAAAGCTTAACCCAGCTCCTGAGCCAACAAGGAATTGCACTCCCAGGCTTGCTAGAATGGTGTTTTCTAGCTCTTAAGGACTGGTCACATTTTCTTCAGCAACACCATCTTTTGTCCAACAACCCTCTAAAAAACCCAACTGTAAACATTTGCAGAAAGTATAAATCAAGCACATCTGAAAATTACTAGAGCTCTACTTTGGTCTTAACTGCTAATCACTAAACTCTGACTAAATACAGAGAGTTCTTTGATGTTACCCACCGTGGTTTTTGCCCCTGCCCTGCCTTGATGCTGAAATGCTATTTCCATTGTAGTGGATCAAAACAATCAAGGCCATGGGAAGAAATGGTCTATTAATGTGGTAGCCATGACATTAAAAATAAAATAAACGAATGCCAGAACAAAGATGGAAAAAATAATATTTTTTTTTTTATTGCAGGAAGCACACACATGAGAGAAATAACTCTAAAGGAGGCATAAAGACATCTGATTTTTAGAGACAGAGGAGCCATGCATTCTGCTACGCCATGTGGGGCTTTTTGTTGTTTGAATGACGCTGAGCAATCCTTCTTTTTAGCTGATTCCTAGGAATACAAATTGTCTCCTAAATATCTGCAGCTGCAGTCTGCTCTACCGTTGAAGTGGCTGCCGCATGTCCCTGCTGTTTGATTTGCACAGCAGAGCGAAGGGGGAAGGGGTCAGAGGAAGACAAAAGCCACAGTAGCATTGCTAAGGCCTTTGTATTAAGCCTGTGGTTTTTAATGTTTCCCCTTTCAGTTTCTTCTGGTTCTCGTGGTTTGTTCAGTAAGAGGAAGAGAAGTGGCAGCACCAGGAAAACTGAACAGCCTGGGCTTGGTCAGACCCATGTTCTCTTCGAAATAAATGCCATTTACTACTTGCAATGCAGTGGGACCTAGAAGCCCTGGCCATGGCCCAATATCTTTTTCAAAGGACAAATGCAGGCTAAGACAACGTAACCTTCTAAATGGCTAAAGATTTATTGATTTTCTTAAGAATATCTGTTGTATGCAAAGTGTATTCCATAATGCAACAGAACACATTATAAATAAAACAAAAAAAGACCCACTGGCAGCCAAATGAAGTGCAAAGCATAGCTTTATTAGAAGCTGGAAAGAATCACAGCATGCAAAAAAAGATCACACTGAGCCTAAAGATACAAAAATCATATGACCCACTGGGATTTGATATGAGGTGCATCTTTCACCTTCAAGTTAGCAAGAGCAGGATTAGCAAGAGCAGGAAAGGAAGCCATAGGAAGGTTATATACTGTCACATGTGAGAAAAATCTCGGCTTGAAGAATTTTTAGAGAGACGAGTTGAAGGAGCAAAGCAAAACAGGGTTTTAATGGCCAATACTGCACGCACAGGGTGCCTCGCCACAGCCAAATCGCCGGGGAGCACACGGAGGAGGGAGGGGTCACCCCAATTTATTTCCTTCACGCCATGTCCCTTTCCCCCCTCCGGGAGTCCAGCCCTCCACAGTCCATGTTTGGCACTTTGCACTCTGATTCGAAGTCCTCACTTCTTCACTGCCTTCTTTGGGCAATTTCTTGCTGCGTCATCAACGCTGATTGGCTCATCTAGTTGCCCTGTTAGGCCTTGCCACAGGCCGCAAGCCCTGGCAGCAGCCTCCTGCCCCCCTGCTGAGACTGCCGCCTCACAGACTTCCCGCCAATTTTGCCTGTCTAACCTGCATGTGGAGAAATTCCCCCCCTTTAAAGGGCCAGTCCCATTTTCTCAAAAAAACCCCAATTAACACAGAACCTTTTAATTAACCAAACCCCTTCTTTCCACACCTCCCACAACAAACCCTCCCTCTTTATTTCTCACATCACATTCCCAAAGTTATGGCTTTCTTTCAAGTTCATCTTATTTGTAATTCATGATTGCTGAGAAACCAAAATCACTTAAAAAAATAAAAAAAGGTGAATCTATCATAATACAGTGCTAGACCAACAAGGATCAGACTGTGACATTTTAGCATTTCAAGATAGTAATTACAGTACAGTCTCCGTGTTGGGCTATACATGGGAATGCTCTGATTCTGTGACCAAGTATGCTCTGTGTGTGTAAATCTCAAAATACAGGATGATCCTCTTCATCTCTGAATTCCTTCATATAATGTCAAACAATTTCACCACTGTTCAGCTATGATGAGTGGGAATCCAACTATCTTCCCACTGCCTTCATGTGCCTCCTTGTTTTGCCTTACTTGGAAAGATACACCTGCCTATAGTACTTGATTGTCTGAATAGATGGGCACAAGAAGACAAGCAACAAAACTTCAAGAAATAGAGAGAGAGAGAATCATACAGTACTTTAAATAATTTCAGCTATTTATCAGAAAAAAAAATTTAAATAACAAACTAACCGAAATCATAGACAACAAAATCTCTTGCCAATTCAAGGCATTCCTTAGCCATATTTTAAATTCCACATGTTATACTATTCAGACATACTTGGAAAAATTTTAGTTGTGTTCTGAATAGCTAATCAACCAAAAGATTATACTTGATTCCTATCAATTAAACTTAGATTCTCCAACAAATATACCCTACTTGCGTCATGCTTGTGTAACACTTCAAGTTAGGCATATTAACAACAGACCTGAAAGTAAATTTCCTTTATTTCTCATAGTAAATATAATATCAAAGCTACGTAACATATGCTACATGTAGCAGCATGAGTACAGATTTTTGGGAAAAAATATGACAGCTGTAGTGTTATTGAGTGCTACAAAAATGTGTAGTTCCATGAAAAGTACTGTGTCGTTTCAGACTGTCAGATTTGCCAGCAGGAGAGAAAGAGGAATAAAGAAGTAAAGGAGAGAGAAGGATTAAATCAGAGATGAAAGCAGATATGCAGAGATATACAAGGCATGAAAGGTGGGTAAATATATTGAAAGGAAAAAGAAGTATCTTCGTAAAAATTAAACTAGTTAGAAGCTATTTTGTCACATTCCTGCATGTGAGAGAAGTTCAGCAAAGACAGCCTTGGAAAGAATTACTAAAGAAAGCATGAATAACAGAAAAAATTAAAAAATTCCTATGTTTTTTAATATATTGCTGGTTTCCAGTAATATTTCTAATGGTAATATTAGGAGCAGTTCTTAAGCCAGTGTGCTTTGCTAAAATGCAGCTAAAAGCTGTTTGTTTGTTTGTTTGTTTTCTCTGCTGCAATTGTGATTATTTTTTAATAGTGATAGTATTTTAGCTTCCTTTAAGCCCATGAGAACCATAGAACCAATCATAACTATGGGTGACCTTTCTGAGAGTGGTTTAGAATGAAATGGTGTGTGATTCAGGGTTCTGTACCCACAGATGTCTGAAAAGCATTTTCAGCTACTCAAAACTCAGGTGTGCAGCTGGAACCACGTCTGTGGGTCTTCTCTGAAAGAGTCAGGCACGTCTAAAGCCCAGTGATGTGTACAAAATATACCCCTGAATGATCCATTGAAGGTACTTATCTCTCCCTGTGATCACAGAAAAAGCTGGGACACTGGTGACAGAGAGGCAAGGATGCTGACTTGGATTAAATGTTTATTTTTTTAGTGTCTTTTAGTGCTAGAGATAGGTGAGAAGAGTTAGATCCTAATTCACCATATGTTCATTTATTCTGAGAGAGTATAAAAGGCGAGATGGATAGAATGATAGTTCTGTTTTCCCATCTTCTGTATGTGGAGATCTGCACTTAAACTTACCTATTTCATGACTTTTAGTGTTTTATGTCCAATATAATCACACATCACTTATATCAGACAGGTGCAAGCATTTTATTAAGCTGCATACAGAAACAGCTAAAAGTTTTTAGACGTGAAACACTGAAATTTGATTTAATTTCCCTTACCTACAGGAAAGCAAAGCAATTGCCACAATAACTACTGAATGTTTGAACATTAGCATGTTCTTAAAAACATGCTGTTAGTTTATGGGTTTGCTACTTGTCTCAGAAAGGCAATTCTGCTTACAATTTGGTGATTAGGAGCTGCTGAAAAGAAATTAAAATCTGGGCTGAGCAATATTGAAAGAAAATCATCTGAAGGGATTAATTGACACTATGCTGTAACACAGTTCTTCATTTGGCAGCTCATTTTCATATCAGTTCTTTAAAATTAGAAGTGAATTTTAACTGGCAAAATTAATAGCTCATGAAGACTGCAGAGTAGCTCGCATGGGACTGTGGACACCATCCCAATGTCAGGGATTAAACTTGCCTCTGGCATAGCAGGAATTTTTGTGGGCTCCCAGAGCGCAGGAACAGTGCCAGGATCTTTAGGGCAGTGAGCTGCTGCTGCTGCTGGGACACTGGCTGCTGCTGCTCTGGTGTATCTCTTCAGGGAAATAGCTCCTCTTAATTTGAAATAAACCTCTGTGCTATGTGCTTTCACATTTATGTGCTTTGGTTGAAGTTAGAGGGCAGTTCCCAGATGTGTGTGTGCTGTTTGCAGTTGTTCTGTTATGTGTGGTGTCTGTGCAAAAACCAGTGACCTACAAAAAATGCCCTCTTACGGAACTTGGCCTCATCAAACCTGTTGAGTGGGGATTTCTAACAGGCTGTCTTGGGTTGAGCTAGCAAAACGCCAACTGCCCAAGTACAGAGAGAAAAGGTTCCTCCTCCCCTCAACCAGCCAAAGGGAAAAAGAAGAGGGAGAAGGAAAAAAAACCTCCAAAACCACGTTTATGCTGAAACTAACTATATGTATTTATACAGAAAAGAGAAAATTAAGAGAAAACTACAATATAACACACACTTACACAAGTTATATATAACTTCCCACTCCCCAATAAGCACAGATTTTACCATTCTGACTACAAATCATTCTAAAGAAGTCAATTCCCCAAAGACAGACTTAAGCAAAGAGAAGAACTAAGAACAAACATTTTACTTCCCTAAGATAACATGATGGTGAGCCAGTGCTGTGGGCTTGGGCCTCCCCGTCCCTCCTGGGACAGCACAGTGTGTCCTGCTGGGGCAACAGCTGTGAAGCAACTGCCCCAGCCCCTCCCACACACTGGATTTTACTTCTTTTGAGATGATGTAGTATGGTATGGAATACAATATTATTGGCTAAAAGAAGTCAGCTGTTAGCTAGCCCAGCCCAGCTCAAGTCAGCTGACAATTCTAGGCCTAATCTGAATTTTTAAAGCCTAAATTTAGGCCCACCTGGCTAAACCCATGACACAGGCAAAGCAGCACCCTAACTTCCTGTAACAACTGATTCTCACCATTTTAGAATCACAGAATGGTTTGGGTTGGAAGGGAACTTAAAGATCATCTCATTCCACCCCCTCTGCCATGGGCAGGGACACCTTTGACTAAATAAAATTGTTCAAAACCCCATCCAATCCAACCTGGCCTTCACCACTTCCAGGGATGGAATGTCCACAGCTACTCTGGGCAACCTGTGCCAGTACCTCACAAGTAAAGGAATTTTTCCTAGTTTCTAATCTAGACCTTCCCTTCCTTCTTTCAGTTTAAAACCATTCCCCCTTTTTCTATCACTACAGTTTCACACATCCTGATAGACATATTTCGTATATGAAATTTCAAACTGCTCTAAGCAAGAGCATCCTTCTGTGACATGAAGTACTTGGATATTTTGTCCTACAGGAACAGAATGGAGCAGGTAAATTGTCTGGACCTGGCTAAAGTGAAGTTTATGACTGTACAAAAGGTACTTGTAAATATGACACTGTATAGTTTCATTTAAAAATATCTAGCAAAATATAATTTATTCTGGCTTAACAAAAATCCCCACCATGTAACTGAAAAACAAGTCAGATAATTACACCTATGAGAAATTGGTCAGTCTGAATGTATAAACACCTTTGATGTTACTGATAAATGTATGAAAGCTGCTTTCCAATCAAAAATAATAGTTTTATTCAAAGAGGAACTTTCTGAAAAGGTGTACTTTCCATTGAGGAAAAAAATCATGTTCTGATAAACCCTCAAAACCTGTTTTGTCCACGGACCTTTTTTGACAGAGATGCTCTGAGGCTGCTACCCCCAAGACCCCACTGCTGAGGTTTAAATCCATTAGTTCAATCTGCTTTTTCAAGCTGGGTTTCTTCTCTTGGTCACTTTTCCTGCAGGTGTTTCCCCTGGTATTGTATTTATTTTCCTTTTGGATTTTAAACCAGCAGTTTGCAGCAGTTACCACACTATTTGCTTCACCAATTGGCCACACAAAGCTGTTGGAGACATTTTATTCAGGAGAGGCAGATGGGGAGGCAAAGGCAAAGTTAACTACTATCATAGCTATAAAAATAAAGCAGAGTTTAAGATCTTAACTGTAGCAATAACCTTGCCCTTAGAGTATAAAACAAAATGGGACCCATTATGGATATTTTTTTTATTGCCATCTGTCACGATTTCCATTTTGGATGATTCTGGAACAGTTTCATATTTTCTTCATACTAAACAAGCTTGAAATAAAATGCAAGTCAGAAGGAAACAAAATAGCATTAAATTGACTTGTCCTGGTATGTGCAAACATTGGTATCATCATCCTGATTTATTCCTTCCTGTTCTTTAGGACAACAACATTTGGTCTCCATTCCAGGCAGAACATACAAGTATGGAAGTGGAGAGTGCCACAGAGGTCCAGAGCATTTCTGCTTGAGTAAATGTCTTTGAAATTACACTAAAACAGAGGAGTTGTAGAAAATAAAGGCTCTTACCTCTGTCAATGGGCATTTCCAAAGAGTTCTGGGTTATCCTTCCTGTTCCCAGTTTGTCTCATTTCTCCAATGTTTACTGACCATCAGAGGAGGCCTTCACTGAATGGAAATCTCTGCTCCCTTTCTCCCCTCTAGCCCACTGACCACTTTTTCCAGGTTTTCAAAGGTGAGAAGGTCCATGAGGTAAGAGAGAGCTCAGCAACAGGATCTCCACAGCTCACCAAATTTACTCTTAGTCTCAGTGTGGAGGTCATAGCAGAGAATCTGAGATCTCCTGCAGGCAAGGAGGGAAGGTGATCTAACAAGGAGATCATGGTAAGCAGTGGTATTAGAAAAATTTATGCTAGAAGAGAATCATAGAATTACAGAATGGTTTGCATTGAAGAGGACCTTAAAGATCACCTAGTTCCAACCTCCCTGTCACATGCAGGGACTAGAGCTCTGCATTTTGTACAACAGAGAACTAGAAGGAGTGAGATAAAAAGGTCACATCATACTATGAGAAACAATATTCTTTCTGGTTTAAAATGTCAGAACTGTTCCTAAGAACTATGTGAAAACTAGTGAAAGGCTCATTACAAACAGAATAATACACCGAGGGATAAATACAATATATTGGGGAGGAGCCAGCCTAACCTGTGCCAATAGAAAGTGTGAGCTACATGTCTACCCAAGTTTTGTAAAGGGTGGATTGGCAATGTCACTATTTTGAGATGAATGATATCACTGGAGGAAAAGCAAGGGAACACCTTCCACAGAAGAAGAGATCCCCCTGGAGATGAGACTTCGTCTCTTTGCAAACCCCACCACTGCATCACTCTGGCTGCATCCAAAATCTGCTGCCTGCATGCAAAATCTGCCATCTGCACTTGCTCTGTGCAGCAGTCAAGACCACACCAGGGACTGGCACCTCCACTCCTCACACAGACAAAATGTCTGGCTATGCCCTGGCTGCCCACTACAAAGATCCACAAGAAATGTTTCCATCAGTGATGAATAGCCATTTGTAATTAAAGAGCTATATCATAGCTATTGATACTGACCCCACTTAAGCCCAGGCTGCTGTATAAATCCCTGCTGTATCATGCCTATTAAGAGTATGCAAAGCTGTTGTCTGTCTATCATAGTTACACCAGATGAAGAGCCCAGCCTAGATGAAGTTAAGCTCTCTCTATATACATATAACTTTTTAAAGTCCATCTGGTTCCCACCTGTTAATCTAATTACAGATACAATCATAGGGATTTGTTAGCATGGCTATGTAATTCTAGCTAGGCTAGAAAGACTTTTTAGGAGTGTATGTACAGAGAAGGTGTCACAGCAGTGAAAACAATCCCCCATAATTGGATATTAAAGGATTTCAGAGCTTGTATATACCCTCATCTGGATAGATCCATGTAACACATTTTTTAATTTCTGTTGAAATTATTTTAACCTTCCATAGTTTGTTTAAGAAAAAATGTTTAAAATCCACAACTATTTGCCAGCAAACTGAGTTGTAATAATTATTTATTTACAAATTTTTACACACACTTCTAATTAATGATTTCATTGAATCTTCTTTCCCAAAGAAGGGAATTAATGTATTGCAGCTGTAGAGAATTTCCTTGACTTTATTTTCTTCTTTTCTGAACTAGAGAATTTATGTATCACTAGGACAATTTTTAGTGCCACTAAATTTAGGAGCGAAAAAAAGTACTTGAGCAGAGATGCCTGAAACAAAGTAAAGCAGCTGCTGACCTGTCAGTATAAAACATCCTACAAATGCCTAAATGTGTGACATATGTTCACTGGAATATTCTTGGCATGATTTTGGCTCAACATACTGTGTATATCTTTCCCTAAATGCTATATATAAACTCTTGTTTAATATTCACAGAACTGTGTATCATTTCCCAAAAGCATAAATTACAGAGATGATATTTCTCTGTCATTAAATGTTTATGTCCTAAATAAAAATTCAAGGTTAAAATAATTTCCCAGTTGCCTCACCAAAAAGGAAACATCACAGAAAATATACATGTAAGTGTATTTTACAAGTGACTGAAATGCTGTGTGTGGCAGTGGCAGAAGAGAATTAATCTGTTTTGTCACAATTCAGACAACTTGGTGCTCACTTTTCAGCAATAGAAGGTGAGGGAGATCTGGCTGCTATTTCTCTTAAATGATTCATTGAGCATCATTGCCAGCACTGCATCCAGTGCACAACACACTCTGAAGAAGGTTTGAAATGCACTTCTTCCTACAGCAAAGCTTTGTCATTGAATAATTCATCCCCTTATCTCCAAGCTCCAGTTTGCCCATTCCAAACAGAAAAATGCTCTGAACAACCAGATGATTCCACCCAACAACCTACTTCTTCCAAAGGTATTGGCCAAGTCACAGCTATTCCCAAAATAACACAAGCAGATCCCTAAAGTATGAGGCAGCCTGAAAGGTGTCAGTACTCAGAGGGGCACAATGTGAGCAGGCAGCAGAGGATGGGAATCTAAAGTGGGAACCCAATGACTTGGAGCAGAGCAAGCTAGCAAAGCTTTTCCAAGGAGTGCACCCAATTTATGACGGAGGGGGCCATCACTGCTCACATCCATGACAAGGAGAGTTCCATCACTCATATTGTCACTGCTAGCTTGGCTTTGACCATAGTTCAGTGCCCTGAGCACCTTTCTCCTACTGGTGTTTCCAAAGACTTTTCTCTGGGAGGAAAAGACCATATGATGGAGTGGTTTGGGTTGGAAGTGACCTTAAAGATCATCTCGTTCCATCCGAACCTGCCATGGGCAGGGACACCTTCCACTGGACCAAGTTGCTTACAGCCCCATCCAACCTAGCCGTGAACATTTCCAGGGATTAGGCATCCTCAGCTTGTTTGGGTAACCTGTGCTAGTGCCTCACCACTCTGAGAGTCAAGATTTTCTTCCTAGTGCCTAATTGAAACCTACTCAGTTTGAAGCCATTCCCCCTTATCCTAGCCCTAGATGCCCTTAGAAAAAGTCCTTTCTGTCTTTCTTGTGTGGTTGATGGGATACAAAGGGTGGCCTGTGCCTTCTGCCACTACCACCCAGTCAGGGCTTCCAGGCTTCATTCTTCTTGCTCCTGATGGGGCATAAATAATGAAATATTTACATAAGGGGAAAATTGTTTCCCTGTTGCACGTCTGAATTTATTTTTTACCTTTCCAGGCTTAAGCTGAGCTTTCAAAGTCCATTTCACTGGGCATCAGGAAGATTTCTCAGAAAAGTAGCTAGACACAGACAGTGAGTATTCAGAGGAAAGGAATGTAAATTTTCCTCATCACTTTTTATATTCTATAGATGCTAATGTTTTACACAGCGATAAGTTTCATGCTATTAATTTTTATATGATCTACATACTGGCAAATGAACCTATATCCCCAAACTATTTCCCAATCTACTCCTATTAACTAATACAATGGTATTTCAGTCAGGAGCAAAGCTGGTACTGTAAACCATTGTCATCAATCAGTTGAATCAATATGTTTCAAAGTCTGATTTCAGACACTGTCATTTCCATTGCAATTTTTGTGGATGTTTTGGTACAAATCCCACTTGCAGAAACAGTGACACAAATTGTGAGAGCCCATTGTCTGGATCCATGCTGTGGATTTCTTTTTTGCACTTACAAAAGAATAAAATTCTCAATTCAAAAATTAACTGTCCTTTTGAATCAGGCCACAGATTACATTTGTAATTTAATTTGATACCTTTGTAAAGTTCTCTTGTCATTTATTGGTTATGGAACATTCAAAAATGCCCAGAATGAAAAAGATACTGAAAATTGCTTGCAACTAATGGAAATACCATTTCATTCTGTATTGGTGTAGGATGTACGTGTCATTTAGTGCAAATGAAAAATTGCATATCTTTTCCTTTTATGGTCATTGTTAAGGGAAGTCAGACAACAGACATTATTCACCAAATCTCATCAGCTTGTACTGCCAGGAAAAGCAAGATGACAGCAATTAAACCTGGCTCATGTTATAACTCCCCTCCTGCTCACTGTGTGAGCAGCCAGGCAGCAATTTCATTCCTGAGGAGTAAGTGCTACAGAGGGCAAGCCTGGAGAACACAGCTACACAGGAACATCTTGTTTAAAGAAGTGAAGAAAAAGGAACAAACAAACAAAATTAAAGCCTCTCAAAGCCCTCTGGAAATAAGAAAATTACTTAGAAAGTCACCTACAACCACTTTGAAAAGAACCAGAAGGTGAAATCCGCTGACAAACTCATTTGGTCAGCATTTATAAACCTTGATCCTTCTACCTTGACATTTATTTGAGCACAGGATCTGACCATCAGGGTTTCTCTATAGCAGTCTTCAGAAAAACTTCAACCTTTATTGTTCTGAGAATAGTAGAAAAAGTTAGTGACAAACTCTGTCCATACAGAGAAAATAATATGTAATTTTTTCCTCAAGAATGTGAGCATTATTTCTTCCTTAAGGAAAAGCTCCCTTCCCAGCATGGAATATGTTATATGCTGGAAGCAGTTGCAAAAAAAATTCCTAGTTTTTATAATATCTATAATTGTAACTTGTTATGTTATGCAGTTGATTACTAGTAGAAAAAAGTAACTAAAATCTCCTAGAGTGAGCAGAGGGCTAAAACTAATAGGGCAATACAAATCCGAAGCTCAGTTTTAAAGGAAAAAAGAGCAGGCGTGCGGTCAAGGAAAGACTTAGTTTGGTCTCTACCTTACTACAAAAGGAAGAAGAAAATTAGTTTTTGAAGACTGCATAAATATTTATGGTTTCTCCATTCCTTCTCAGAGGTTTGTTATTATAGATAAACTCACTTTGAAGGAAAAGGGTTTGTCTCATAAATTATGGGGTGAAAGCAGACAGCCCATGTTATGTAGCTGGGCATCTTCTGTGGTCATCATGGTCCTTTCTGATGCTAAAATAAAAGAGTTAAATATTCTCAGACTTAACAAGCAGTTTGTGAAGTGCTCTGAGGGCTACATGTAGCAAAAGCTGTAATTAAGATTGTTGAGTATTATCTTAACAGGGACTGACAGTGATATGGCCACATCTACACTGAGACTTGAGAGTGTGCATTACACAGATCAGTGTTATCCTCAGACTTCCTTTGCCCTTTGCCTTCTCAGTCCCCCTCATGTCTCCTTCTCATCCAGAAAGCATCCCTGAAAAATTCAAGGCCAAGGGGAACCGTGTCCTAATTGAAAACAAAGCCCCATTGAGTAAGAGGATCAGTACATTATACTCAGTTAGAGTCTATGTGTGACACTGTGAGACATAATTTATCTGGGAAAATTGTGCCTGTAGTTATATAGCAGCCCTTCAAACTGACCTACATCCTCAGGGAATAAGTTTTGTTCTCATATTCCTTTGAGTCTGTATCTACTGAGCACTGCTGATGGCACGAAGGAGAGGTTTGGGAATTGTAGCTCCTTTCATTCAGCTTGATGCTGTCTGCCATAAATATTGCAGCTTCTAACCAAGAGGGAGAACTGAGCACAACAGTAACTGGTAACAACTTGACTTCTCAGTGTCTGTGGGCAATAAGGTCAACTTAACAGAAAAGAGGGGATCAGCAAAACATTCCACAGTGCCTAAATATAGACTTGCTGTTTGAGTTCAGTTCTTTGTCAAAGCACCACTTTGTTAAGTCACCACTTAATCCTTTGACTGATGGAGGTCTTCAGGACCTCTTCTGAGTTTTACTTTCTCTGGTCTCACTCTTCAAAGTGTTTAACACCTCTAAACCTCTAAAAAGCACACTTATGATATCTGCTGCTTTTCTATCAGTGTTCTGTCTCTGTGGGTGTTTGGAACACCTGGCCTTTATACCAGTTATATCAGTCACAGAGGGGCACCCACACCTGATATTGACCTACAGTTCATGCTCAGACACCTCTGGAAGATGATCTGTAAAGCTCTTTGGTACCTGAGGGACATCATCTATGCCACTGGTACAAGAGCTGAATATAACGGTGTTCATTCTTAGCAGCTGAATTAAAGGCTTTTCACCAGTTAAATGATAACAATGTGTGGACAAAGTGTCAGGATCAGTACAGAAGAAAATATCATCCTCAAGATGCTGGTAAATAACAGTATAAGTGTACACCATTACTGGGGAAGCAGAGTATAAAGAGCTTAATTTTTTTTTTTTGTAAAGAAATTTTAAAGACTCTTTACTGTCTTACATTCTTTGTTTCTGGATTTCACACATCCCCCCTCACCCCTCCTCCCCCCCACCCCTTCCCATTTTAACTACTTGTTTTTAGATGAGGGTGATATTCTGCCATTTAGTTTACACATTACTCCCGTTGGTGTGCTACTTATCAGAGAGGGACAATATATTTAGGAGTTGAGCATTTGACTTAACTGTTGTTCCCATATCCTTCCTATGTGTTGCCCACCTCCACACCCATACCACATTTCCCACTTCTTTCTACCTTTTCCCATCCCTTTTCCTTTCTCCTCAGTTTTTCTGTTTGATTCCCTTTATTGGCCCATTTAACAGGTCACTCTGCCTCATTCTTCGATCATTTTATGTCTGTGAATAGAAAAAAAGAAACATTTGCTCCTCACACCATCACATGCAGTGTGTCCTTTGCCATTAGTATCCACTTGGAGGACATAGAGACTTTTTGTGTAAGGAGGTACCAAGTCACTGTAACCAAACCAGCTCTCAGCCCACAAGACCATTGTCTTGTATTGGGGCAGAATTCTGCTATTTTTTTAATGAACTATTTGTTTTATGTGGATCATTGGCCATTAGGAAAAATTTCTTCACTGAAGGGGTTATAAAGCACTGGAGCAGGGTGTCTGAGGAAGTGGTGGAGTAATTCAAAGCTGGAGTGTCTTGAGTTGAGCTAGCAAAATGCCAGCTGCCCAATACAGAGTCAAAGCTTCCCTTCCCTTCCCCTCCCACTGAGAAAAGGGAGAAAGGAAAAAAGCCTTCAAAACAGCTTAAACTTAAACTAACTATATATATTTATACACAAATGAGAAAATGAAAGGAAACTACAATATAACACAGACACAAGTTAGAAGTAACAAGAAATAACTCCCCACTCCCCATCAAACACAATCCCACCATCCTAACTACAAATCACTCTAGAGAAGTCAGAGACAGATCCAAGCAGAGAGAAAGACTAAGAACAAACATTTTACTTCCCTAAGATAACATGGTGGTAAGCCGGTGCTGGGCCTGGGCCTTCCGACCCTCCTGGGATGACACAGTGCACCCTTCTAGGACCACAGCCATGAAGGAACTGACTAAGCCACTCCCACACCAGCTCTTACACTTTGAGATGATGTCGGAATATGGTATGGAATACTATTGGCCAGTAGTCAGATGTCAGCTAGCCCAGCCCAGCTCAAGTCAGCTGATAGTCTCAGGCCTAGTCTGAAATTTAAAGCCCAAATTTAGGCCTACTTAGCTAAACTCATAACATGGAGATACTCAAAAGACGTGTAGATGTGGCACTTGGGGTCATGGTTTAGCGGTGGGCTTGGCAGTGCTGGGTTAATTGTTGGACTCGATGGTCTTAGAGGTCTTTTCCAACTGTGCTGGTTTAAAGGTAAACCAGCAGGAGAAGTGAATCCAACACAAAAGAGATTATAAGTCAGAGTTACAATTTAATAAAAATATTACAATGAATGGAATGATACAAAGAGAAATTGGGTTTGCCCCACAAACGTAGAAGGACAACCCAGCACCCTGCAGCACAAACAGAATGGTGTTTGTTAGCCCCTGTGCTGAGAGACACCCCCCACCAACCCCCCGCCCCCACCGTGGTTCCCCTGAGTCCAAAGTAAAAGGAAGGGAAAAAACTTGTTGGTGCAGATGACGGTTGCAGTCTGGTTATGAGTGGTGGTCGCAGTCATGTCAAGGTTCTAGTCCTCCTCTGGATCCAGTTCCAGAAGTCCCCAAACCCCAAGATTATATACCCTCAGGTTCAGGTGGGACTGCCCAGTACCTCCCCCAGGGTGGGGAGTTCCATAACGGGTGATCTAACTCTGTGAGTCATAGGGTATTTTTGGAATCGCTGATGGCCCATTAGCAGTGTGATGGGTTTGATCTATAGCTTCCTCAGTAACTAAGGAAGTGGACATTACAAAGTATTCCACACATGTTTTCCACGTAGCAGAAGAAGAGGGCAAATAAGAAAGAGCTGTATCTTCCGGATTCCGGCAAGGCTGGGGGGAGCAGGAGGAGCCTGGACGGTCAAGTCTGTTTCTGTTAGTTTTCTAGCCCAGGACTAGTGAGATTGTATCATGCCTGTTCTCTTTTCCTGAAGTCTTTAATTGTATTTGTCTGTTCCATTTGTTTTGGTTTGGGTTCATCTCCCCTTAGTTCTTGTTAACCATTCTCCCTTACCTTCTCCCTTTGTTCTCCTGGAGTGGGGCCCCTCGTAGAGTGTATAAATTGCATACATGGTTGTAAATATTAGAAAATATAATTTCTCTTTGTTAATTCATTTTTTTGTTTGTTTTTTTAAAAAAACATGCCTCCTCAGGCTGGGTGTGAAGGTGCTAATGACTTCCTGGAGGGAAGTTATCACAGCTCTTATCTCACAGGCTTCTTTGACACCCAGCTTATATCCTGAGGGGTTGGATGTGCCCTGGGCAGCTGCTGCAAATGATCCATTGTTAACAGTTCTTGGGAAATGACTAGAGGGTTTAGAAAACACAGCTTTGTTCACACCCACACAGTGATAAACTGGTCCCGGCTTGCTGAACTAGGACACCAACCTAAACTATTCTATAGTCCTGTGATTCAGGTCTACCAGTAAAAGAATTTTCTCCAAAGATGCTGTTTTCTTTTCCTGTTAATGCGTCTTGCCATTGTCTTGTTGGAAAATGACTGGGCACATGGCTGCTCAAGTGGGCCAGCTCACCACCAGGTTTTAGAGGCCTGACAGAGAATCTGCCTCCCCTGCTGTGCTGCCCAACTAAGGCTGCCCGAGGCAGAGTGTCAGGTGAAATGCTCACTGTAGGATGAACAGGAGATAAATGTCCTCGACCACTCCATCGTGTTTATTGATCATGCTCCAGTTGTGCTAGCTTGAAGACAAATAGCCAAGAGATCTAAGACAAGAATAATCTTTATACGACTGTATATATGAAATATAGATTTGGAAACTTCACAAATACAAAGAAATCTCTACACAGGTTGGACAGTTTTATTCCTAGTCATAGGGATGGTTCTCCTGCTGTAAATAGCTGTGTCCTTTGCTGCATCTTTGAAAGTAAATCACACAACACTTGAGATGATTTCATATTTTAACAATCTTCTTTTCCTATTGTACGGCTGGGAGGGACTTCCTACATTTCATGTAATCAGCATGCAAATTTGAGAGCTTCCCATGAAATGCTGCAGTAAACAGGATATGTTTGCTCTAAACAGATTTCATCCAGTAACAATTCACTATAAATTCAGCTAACATCAACAAACTCTTATTTTCCTTCATGCTTCTCTAAGGTCTTTTTCTTGGTGTAGAACAACAGGAGAAAATTGCTGTTATTTGTTCCCAGATTGAAGTATTTAAATAAAGCTAAAGACACTACCAATAACTCTGGGAGTCAACTACATTCTTTTTCGTTGTAAATGTGAAGTTGTAAATGGAATTACAATTGGAATCAACTGGATTCAGTAAAAGTAGTTCATAGGTATTTCAGAAGACTGAAATGGGGATAGGTTATTAGAAGTTTACTACTTGAGATACAAAGCAATTTCGCAGAAGCTATGTTTACTGACACACTTATGGATAAACTGTAGATAATAGAGATTTTTAGCATGCAATTCAACTAATCTGCCCTAAAATTGACCATGCCATTATTAGAAAGGAAAAATAAATTAAAAAGGTAATTGAAGTTTTGCACATGTTGAAATTCCTACCTGCTATTCTTTAGTACTTAAGACACGCATAACAACATTGTAAGAAAGCCAAAAAATAGTAAAAAACCCCCTTCTCACAACAGATTTAATGCTCTATGAGGTTGGGACATGGCAATGAGTGTAGATTAAAAAATATACTCTCCTGATTCATTAGTTGATGTTTTTAGATAAATACTTTCTGAAACATGGTTTTTGGACTCTAAGAAGATTTACCGAGGGGTAAATGAACTAAGTATTTGTTCAAAGATGTTCAAAGACAAATGTCAACTTGGGCACCAAATCAGCTCTGCATTAAAATGGTTTAAGACTGTTGGCTGAGCAATAAGAGGGTGACAAAATGGACTGGTTTATTCTAAAGGGAGCCTAAACATTGGGTTAATGGTGACAGTTGACAGTGAAAACACTGCTGAAATTGAGTGTGAGACAGAGATTTTTTTCGATAGCCACAGGATGTCCTTGGAACAGAGTCTGCATCTCAATGAGCTGGGTGCCACTCACAGTACATTAGAAAGAAATTAGTTAGGGTTGAATGTAATTATAATGTCAGGGTAGTTTTCAGTCTGAGATCCCTTGTTCGGGCTGGGAACTATGTCATACTGAGGAAAAATTAGCTTGCTTACAAATACACAGCAGATTGTTTTCAGACCTAACACGGTGCTTCCCTCCACCTTTCTCCTTTGTCCCACTGTTTCCTTTAGTTCAAAGCACAACTATGAGACACATCTCATCTCATCTCAGCTGCTTTTGTCAGGACAGTTAATGAGCTGGGGGGGATGCGAAAAAAACTGCAGTGGAAATGGGGTCATGGAGAGGTTAAACTTCATGAATTTATTCATTGGGATTCAGCTCACGCCCTCCTGAAATGAGATGTCATCATTAAAATTGTGGATGACACTGTTGCACAACGATGCTTCGTGACAAGCTGCTAGAAAGACATGAAGGAAATAGTATTCATTTAGACTTTAATAGATCACTGTGATAAGAAGACAAGCCCAAAATGAACAATGTCAGAAAAGTCCTGAAAACAATCTATGTAAGGTGTTGTTAAGGGAGAAATGCTCCAATTTAATTAAAAAAAAATGCCCAACAATAAAAAAAGCAAGCAGCAATCTCAATATTCCTTTCTATTTTTCTAGAATTATATTTGTGAGATGTGAATAGCATGAGCACCTTGGAAATAAAGCCATTGTTTATTTCATCACAGTACTTTTGGTATGGCAGAGACGTTGACCGTGGGTTTTCAACAGAGGCAAAGATCTTAATTGCTTGAAACAGAAAAAAACCAGTCACAATCAATTGTGATGGATCCTGGATCGATCAAACTAATTGGAGGTGTGACCTGGAGCTGAGCTAGCCCATTTCAGTGCATGGGCTCACAGGGGTGGAAGGTGACTCAAAAGTCCATCCTCTCCCCTCATCCAAGACAGAAATCATCCATACCTCTGTCAGTCCTGACAGGTGGTATTCTGGCTTCTTCACAGAGGCTTGGCATCCTCTCCCAAAAGAACTGGTTTAATGCATCATTATCTTCTACTGCTAGGTGCTTTTCCACTGGCTCATAGATGTCTGTGTTGCTGTAATATTCCTGAGACCATTAGTTTGTGTCGCATTCACAACAGATCCTTTCCCCTTTGCCCTCTGTGTATTAAAAACTGTCATCCCATCCTCAGTTTTCTATCCCTTTATTTTGCAACATCCCTTCTTTCATTCACATTTTGGGATGTGTCCTGGCTTGCATTCCTCTCTAAATTTCCCTTCAACTGCCATCACCTAAAACATCTCCAGCCCTTCCCAGCTCGTTGCAGGATGCAAATCTAAACAAGCCAACTCTCTATTCATACATCCAGCTTATTATAACTGGAAGTCTCAGTTATGAATGGTATTTTCCCAACCATCCTTAAGACTGCTTTATTTTTTGAGAATTTATGGGACTCTGAAGGTAAGAGAGTTGCCCATGGAAAGGTTGCTGGCTCATCAGTGAGATTTACAGCCCACTAATGACTCCATAATAAGGTAAATACAGAGTTGCTGGGCCATAGGGGAGCTGCCACAGGAGAAAACTGACAGCAGTTGCTGTTCCTTTCGAAGCCTCTTTTTCTCATAACATAGGAAAAAACCCCAACCAACCAACCAAAAAACCAAAACAAAGCAAAAACCAAAAAACCCCTACAAACAAATCCACAAAAATTAACCCAACTTGGTCTGTGTTTTAAGAGACTTAAGTTATAATAAAACAGAAATTTTTCAGTTTAAGATAAAACTCAAGCCTCTAGTGCTCTGCTTTAAACCTAGTTAGTGAGAATAAAGGAAGTCAGATCTGAATAAATACTGTGGAATGCTAAACAGGATTTCTACCAAACAATAACTAAATGCCCCAAAGAAGGAAGCCTACTCACTGATTATTCTCCAGTGCTGTGTAATTACCATCCATTGTATCATGACTCTCCAGTTTGGAACAGCGTTGATTTTACAACTGAGGAAACAACATATAGAAGACAAAGTCCCAGGAAATACTGATTGTATTGGCAGGGAAGGGAAGTGTGCACACATCCAGTAGATAAACTAAGCTGTAAATTGATTTTAATGCAATTGAGATTTCCTGGGAAACTAAAACCCTTATAATTTTCTAGTAGAACCTATGGCACTTTCTCTGCTCTGCCAAGGTGATGCCTGCTTCCATTTTGCATTGATCTGGAAGAGATTGACTTTCTTTGTAGCCCTTTTCACCACACTTCATTGGTTTTGTACTCCTGAGCTTTCAAAGACACGGCTGTACCCTTACTGCTGGATCCTTTCTCTTGTAATCAGCTACCCTAGGAAAGATTGGACTGTAAATCAATTTTTCTTTCTTCAAATCAAAACATGGTATAATGAAGAAAATATCGTATTTCTCTGTGATATTACCTATTAAGTGATAATGTATCCGAACACAAGAAACGTCTTAATCAGAGTCCCTATTAGGAGAGCTCTGAGAAGCACATAGCACCTGAAGGACTACACTTGCCTTTGAAAAAAGCACCTCATACATTGAAAAGAAGCTATTTTCCACTCCTCTCAGTGCATTTGCTGACTACAACTGCATAACCTTAAGCAAAAAAAGAAACAAAAGGCAGGTTCTTTTAGTAGCACTTTGGTTTAGGTGACTTTTTCAGAATACAGTATGAGCTGAGCTTTTTTTTAGGCTTAAGTAAACAGATCAAACAATTCGGTGCAAAGAGGCAGAAGAAAAAACTGACCTGGAAAATATCACCTAAATGGAACTGCAAACACTTCTCTTAGTAAAAACCTGGAGGAAAATGCCAGCCAGAATTGCACATTACCCTTAAAAGAGCAAAGAACTTTTTCCTAGGGCTACTGAAGCATCTATTCTGCATGTACAGAAAAATGGTGTGTTTTCTATTCCAGATATCCCCAGTTCACTCACTTCACTCCTTGAGACATCCGACCTGGAATTTTTTGTATACAAATTGTCCATACCTAGTGGGCAAGCAGCAGGATTGTGCAGAGTGTGACAAATTAGTTCGTTTGCTTTCAATTGTTGTCAAGTATTATTTTGAGGTTGAGAAGATTGAAAAATGGAACAGCAAAGGTTTTCCAAGAAAAATGGAAAAAATTTGCAGACATAAGCACATGAAAGCTCAACTGTAAGGTAGTGGTAGGGGACAATCTGCCATCCAAACTACAAACACCTAGGACAAGGAAAAGTTTGTGTGTCAAAGAAGGAAATTGGAGGGAAAGTCAGGGATGAGATTCTTCTGAAAGACCTGATTCTGCCAAGGGCTGTTTGAAGTGGGCAGCTGGTAAATAGGGCTTAAAGCAAAGTATAGAAATATTATAAAATTACTTCTTTATTTTGAGTAATTACACTTTTCCCACAAAGAATATGATGGTGTTTCAGGAAATCCTATATGCCAAAACAGAGCAAGCCAAAAGCAGCAAAAGCCCCCATACACCACTTCCTCTGAGGAAGGCAAGATTTTCTGTGATGATTCTACTACCATTTCAGACACTACCAATAGGGACAGAAGGAAAGTAGCTGTGCTATTTGGCCATGGTGTGATGCCAAGGTGCTGCTTTCTGTTCTGCTGCTTGATCATTCAGTCCCTCACTTGAGTACACTGGTATCAGATATAGAGCATGTACCTTGACTGCTAAGTGTTTCACAATGATGTCTTTCACACACTGTTAGAAATTACATCTGCACTAAAGCTCCTGACCCCAATCCATAATCTTGATCAGAGTTTCCTCTAAGAATAAAAAAATGTTGGCATAATAAAGTTATGCCTGACCTCAGATCTTAACTTGCAGAGACAAGAATCAGAAGGCAGAGCTTTGGAATGACAAGAACTACCTTATATTCCCATTTCTGGCTTACATTCTCATTTCTGGCTTATATTCTCGTTTCTGGCAACATTTCACTCCGAGACCTAAGGGAGTCATTGTGTCCCTGTTTGCCCTGCTTTCTCCATGCAAACAGAGGCAATAATGCTCACCCTCACAAAGGTATCTTGAGGTCTGCTGTCAAAGGCTGCTATAGACATTTAGACCTTCCTGGGAATGTTTGTGTTTTGTTTCCTATAGAATAACCAGGATATGCAACTACTACAGAGCTTTGAGATGTTTATTTGTGGCTGTCCAAACCAACCCACTGCTAATACAAATTTCACAAGGACTTTGGGAACCTGCACGTATTTCTCATCCTTTGATATGCACAACGATTAGGCTGCAAATACAGGAAGAAGCTCCTGTTAGGATCTCTTGCCACTGTTTCTCTCTTACAGGGAATTTCCTACCCAGTTGCCTTGTCACAAGTGATGGGGAAGGAGGAGGAGGGAGAGAGATCTGAGCAAAGACAATTTCTTACAACTCTGGAACAATGACAATTGTTATTTCTGCACTGGGGCAGACCCTTTTCTCCATGTTCAGCTCTCCTGAAGGGTGTCTGAGATCCTTGAGGGCTATGTGGTGCTTCTCCATGATGCTACCTCTTCAGCTCAACCTTGCTCTCTACTGCATGAATCTGACCTTTTAAGCTGAAAGAAAATCCCATGCCTCTTAATCCACAGGAATATTATTCTCCTAGCAGAGAAGTGAGCTGAGTCTGAGACAACCCTATGTCGATTGGCTGCTGGTGACAGTTCCTGTCTCAGCCACTGCAGTGTTTTAGTGCAAATAGACCTGCCTGAGTCACTAACACCAGACTGGATAGACAAGATGCAAACCCTTCATTACAGCAACTTTGTGAGCTAGATACACAGCCTTTCTTCCTTCTTGAACTTTGAAGTGGTTTTGTGGTCATACCAAAGTTCTTTAGTAAGCACAATTTCCCTGCCAGGCAGCAAAGAATTTATTGCAAGTAGGGATAGAGTGTCAAGAAAGAGACAGAAATTGCACTTTTGTATTCATTTGCAAATTATGTGTTAATCTTTTTGTATCCTGGCAAGGTGGGAAGTGGCTAAAAATTTACTTAGAAGAGACAGCATTTTCAGCTGTTACAGTCTTCAGCTCTTCTCATCTTGGTCTTCATGCTCACTCAACCCAGGATCTGCCCATGTTAGTGTAAGGCAGAGCTGAACCAAGGGGCAGCATCTTAGGGTACAGTCTGCCAGCAGTCATTTTGGGGGATCCAATTCCAGACCTCCATTATGCAGTCTCCATGTTTTGACTTCACCTTTTGTAGAGACAGATCCCCTCTTTCCCAATTTGCAGTGCCTTTCATCAGACTGGGCACAGTCACTTCTAGTCCCTTCAGGTGCTCCAGATCTTCACTGGTGGGGAGAAGAGAGAGGAAAATAGAAAGGGAGAAAAACTCTCTTGGGGAGATGTGACCAACCTGGTCTACTGGAAGGTGCCTCTGCCCACAGCAGGGTGTTAGGACTAGATGGTCTTTAATATCCCTTCCAACTCAAACCATGCTATAATTCTATGAAATTCATGGACCAAAAGTGCTATGCAAAACCACACAATTGGTTGTTGCTGCAAAGATCTAATATTAAAGGCTCTGAGATAAAAGACGACAATACAGAATCTTTAACCCAAATCTAAGTCTCCTTTAACTCAATAATTTTTCTAATTTCAAATATTCAAGAAATAGCCTTTTGTTTTATGTAGGTCGTCAGCCGGTGTTTCTAATGTCTGAAATTTAGTATGGACTTATATATGAGAATGCTATACTTTGCCTTTGTGTGCTCCACCTGTATGAAAACCTGGAGCAGATTCACTTACTTCCAGAAGGCTGCACTGGTCTGACAAGTACACACTGGCAAAAAATTCATCCCACTTAACTTTCAGTACAGTAAGAGTTTTACACATTGGTTTTTTCATCTCCATTTGTTTTTTCTCTGCTTTTTTTTTTCCTTAGTCCCTTGGTTCATTAATCTTACCCTTCTCCTCCTCCCTCCTTGTCCAGCATGTTATCCTTTCAGGTTTTCCTATTTGATGGCTGAAATAGGACAGGGAGCAGCTTCTTTTACTGCTGCTTCTGGCAGCACAAGTAGAAGCAGAAGGGTGATGAGGCTTCAAATAACAGCCATGGGTACCAGTAGGTTAATTTCTTTTTCATTTCCCTTGATTTGGAATTAAAGGGAAATCAAACAGCCCAGTGACTTACCTGTGATACACTTCATCCCATGCTGCATAGCATGCAAAGGCTCATCCTTTATTAAGGAGATGCACAAGTGGTGTCGTGTCCTAAGGGTCAGACAAAACCTGACCAAGGTCCCAGCAGAGGACTCTGCTCCCATCTCACTGACACCTTTACAGCATCTGTCCTGCCCTCTGGTTCACATTCCCCTCTTCTTTGAGTTATAAATAAGACCTCTGATGAAAAGCAGATAGGAGTCACAGCCAGAGGCCGAGAGGTAAGACAAGGCTCCTGTGCTGTTCAGTACCTCTGGGATAGTGGAAGGTGCCCCTGTCCTTGGCAGCAGGGCTGAAACTACATGATCTTAAGGTTCCTTCCAACCCAAACCATTGTGTGATTCTGTGGCACTGTGCAGAGCTGTGGAGGGACAGCTGGTGAGATAGTGCTCCCTAGCTCCAAAAGTTAAAGCTTTTCCCTGAGACAACTCTCTCACCAATATCTTTCTTCTGCTATGGAATCTAATTATTGTCACACCTCAGATTTGAATGGATTTACACTAAAGAACAAAATCTCTCTAAGGTTTAAAGCAACAAATGTCCTAAAAGACAAATAAAAATCTTCCTATGCAGATGAAAGGGTTATCATGTGAGTATTTTTTCCTGCCATACAAAAGAACATAGTGGTTGTTAAAATTGTAGCAGTTGGAGGTTAAAGCCTTCTGCTTGCCAACTGAAAGAGGTGGCAGCCTGGAAAGCCTCTCATATGGCTCCACCAAGGCTCCTGTCCTTCAGCAAGGAGGGACACCTTAGAAGACAGCAAAGCTAGTTGACAAGATGATCCAGCATGACTATAGCTGTCTCCAAAGAGCAGCAGGCCTAGAACAGTGCTCTGGTTGAGAGCCAAGGTCTGTCCATGTGGCCAAGAGCTGATGTCCATTTTTATGGCTCCATTTTTACGGGTACCACAGCTGGTACCATGACTGCCTGTCCTCCCAGCTCCCATTTGGGTGGAGAAGTTTGGTATTAGCTCTGCTTTAAACAGCTCATTTCAGCAATGTTTCTTCCCTGGTTTTGTTTTAAAGGCAGACACTGCCGTTTTCCCCTTCCTACAGCAGTCAGCCGCTCGGCGCCGGCTGTCCCGACACAGCTGTGAGGATTTATTTAATATAAATCTGCAGTTTGGAAATGCTCTGGATGCATTCCTTTGCAGTCATGGAGATGACTCTCCTTCAAACAGGACGCTGAATTGTAAATAATGTCTCTTGTCTTTATAGAAAGAGATGACACTCAGTTAATAGGATGGCAAAGTTCGTATGCTACCCTATAATTAAAAAACAAGGGAAAGACAGACCACTTAAAAGGATTTCCCACTGTGACAAATTCCATGGATAATAACATTTTTGCACTGCTGTAAAACACTACCATGTTGGCTGTAAATTTTCCAGCAAGAGTAGTGAGTAGTAATATAGTTTGCCTTTCATTTGTTTTGCAGTCTGATGCCCAATCTTCTCTGAATATAAAAGCACAATGCTTGCATCAGCTGATCAATTGATCCAAAACATATCTTAAAGAAACAGCTTTGCTCCCCCTCCAGTGCCTAATTTCAGTAGTCTAATTAAAGCATTATCATTTGCACTTCTGAGGCCTGTGGATTTTGCTCTACCCAAATAAATACCATGTCCATTCTAATCTTTTTTCCTCTAGCACCTCACTTTTCATATCTTTCTGTACATTGGCTTAAATTTATTTTTTTATTAACTTTATTTTTAACTGAATGGAACTCCCATCTCCTTCTTTCACCATAAATTTTTGTAACAGGGACCAGGTTCTTTCCTCATCTGCCAGCAGTCTCTCAGCAACAATACTAGATAGCATTTCAGATCTTCATGGGCTCAACCTTTACATTTCTTTTGCATCTTTGTTAACCTCAGAATAAAGAAAGTTTCCAGCTCCTTTTATTTTTTTTTTTTTAGTCTAAATTTTATTGAAAGAGACTCTTCCTCCCATCCTCCCATTTCCTCCCAAGATTAATTGAAAAGCAGCCATCTAAACCCCCACTAATTTGTTCTGAAGCCAGCTATTTCCTCAAACAGTTGCAGAAGATGAAAGTTGTTGATAGGAGCTGCAAAGGGGTTTTTTTTGTGTGTTCCATTGCTACATGCCACTTAAATCCCTGGCTTTGCTCCCATATCTCTTGACACATGTATCTGAGCTCCTATGGATAAAATCCACAAGGCTCTCATAGTCTTTAGGCTGAACAGCCACAAGCTTCATTGGCTTTCTGCTTAACAGTTTGGTAACTTACACTGAGATTGCTGCAGCAGAGGAGGTGGGTGCAGGGCTTTTAGCATCTAAGGTTATCATTTCACATGCCACTTCAGGGGTCAGATTTTTCCACACTTTTCTAGCCTTAGCAGCTGCAGAACCAGCTCTGGTGGAGCCCAGTGTGGTGGGGTCTGTTTGCAAGGCAGGAAGGATGAAGGGCTTTCTGTTTCCACTTGCAAATAACCAATTACTAGACATATTTATTTGATCACTGGAATTAGGGGCAGCATAGAGAATAACAAGGAATAACAGGACAGATTTAAACTAGGTCCAAGGAAGAAATTTTTTCAATGAATGTGGTGAGACACTGACCAAGTTGCCCTCAGAAAGGCAGTGAATGCTAGAAACCTTCAAGGTTAGGCTGGATGGAGCTCTGAGCAGCCTGGTCAAGTAGAAGGTTTCCCTGTCCATGGCAGTAAGATTGAACTACATGATCTGTAATGTCCCTTCCAACACAAACTGTTCTGTGATTCCACTGATGCCTAAAAGTGTGATTTAATGTAATTTTAGAAGGTTTTAGAATCATATAGACTCTGTTCAGTTACCCTGATTTTAAGTCTGAATATTAAAGTCTGTTTCCCACAAGCTGTAGGCCTTGTCAAGGCCAAGCTATATTCCAGCAGCCACCTGCAAGATAACAGAAGACAAACAACGAGAAGGCCTGAGAAGGCCCAAGAAGGCCCGAGAAGGCCCATCTGCCCCCCACCCATGACAAAGGGGCAGATTGGCAGGACTTTTGGGTGGGCATTAGGGAGAAATGAGAACTTATGATTGGATGTCCATGAGGGGTATAAAAACCCTGAGACTTCCTGACCTAGGGGTCAGACCCCCTTGGGTTTGATCGTGGAAGCTTCTTCTAATAAAACCCTATATTTTTCTCCATTAACTTGTCTGTAGTGTGTCTCTGTTCACAGGAGTAAGAGATCACAGGCATCAATGGGACAAATGGAATGGACAGTGGCATCACCATGATTCTATAATTTCACCAAGTCATTGATTGAAATATTAAAATTTGCCTTGCATGGTAGTACTAACAAAAGCTATTCTTCTCCTGAAGGCTGCACATGACCAGATTGTGAGCACAAAGCTCTTGCTCCTTTTTGTTGTCCTTGCAATCAGCTTGATTTCAACTGGGTCATTCCCATTCTTCACATGGCATGCTCTGCATACGCTTGGTGCCAAATTTACATTCTAAGTTGCTTGTGTCAAAACATTCTGTAAAATTATTTTTTTTTCCACTTCACAAATTTAGATTTTTTTTTTCTGGGAAAGAATCCCAAATTCCTTCTGTTTGTTGTTGTCCTTAGTTTTCAGTTTGCTTGGAGCGAGGGGTTTCCACTGGAACTGAACCATGATTGATGCAGTACTTGACTGATGTACAAAGTTTCTGTTTCATCAGTTTTCTACACAACCGACCATAAAATTAATCCTGCATTTCTAAAACCTTTCAGAGTGCTGTAAAAATGACCCATTAGGTCCATTTATTTGCTGCATGGGTTTTTTATTTTGATTAAACCTTTTTTGTGCTGGTCTAGTATTTTGCATCTCAATGCTCCCATTGGTAAAAGATAAAAGGGACATCTAAGGGCCACATAAGCAGGGAGACATGTAACCACCAGACTCTAAATCATGTTTTTCCCCTCTGCTTTTGTTTCCACTGGCATTGGCAGTGTTCATAACCCAATAGAGTGTGTTAGAAAATGTCTTCAAAGTGCAATTCCATTGCTGCCTGACTGCATTTGTCTACAAGTTTTTCAGCCGTCACTGAAGTGTCAACTTAAAAATCGCTGAAAACCAACAATTTCTAATGAGTAAGACTTTACCAAGCAGATATTTAAATAAAGAACAACAAAACCCATTTTTCGCTCCACCCCAGCTACTTTTGATCCCATTGAATACTGTTGAATGGATTAGAGTCATGCATGAAGTTTTTCACTTCTGAGTTGCTGACAGTACCTACCTCAGTGTATGACATAACATGAATTTTAAACAGTTTCATTGAAATAACCCAAAATTTATTGAAGTACTGCCATCTGTCATGTAGCACTGTTCTTCCCAAAGGCAACTGGGAAAAACAAGACAAAGTGGCTGCATCTTGCCACTAGATTTTTTATTCCTGGAAAGTATGAACATTTCAGTTGCTGAATAAAAGTAGTCACTTTGCCATATTCAGCCCGTCTATTCCAGCACAAGTTTGATACTAAAATACAACTTCCCACCTAAGGCTCTCTGTGCTTCTACATGCATAAATAGGTGAGAGGAATAAATTATCTTCAGTTTTATAGTGATATAAGAACTTTATAGGAGATAAAACTGGACTCCTTGTCTTCCAGATTTCTAAAGGACACCCTTCACCCTTCACACTGTACATGTGCTCTCACTGTTTCCCAGAATGCTTCCATCAATAGAAGGACCAAGCATAGAGACTCTTGCACATCAGACAACCCATCATGGACCTATCCATGGGTCCACACAACAGCAGGTATAACATCTCACTTAGAGATTCCTTCGGGGCCCAAAATTTTCTTTGGAATTTTATTTATCATTGTACTGAAGTGTTTTTCCAAGATATCTGAATGGTTTTGTTTGCGAAGGACCTTAAAGAACATCTAGTTCCAACTCTCCAGCTGTGGGCAGGGACACCTTCCACTAGACCGTCTTCCCCAAAGCACTATCCAACTTTCCCATAGAAAAAAAGTAATAAAGGAGGATACTAGATTTCATTGCAAAAATTAAGTTTTATTATTGTAATATCTTATGACTTTCTTTGAAGAACACTTTTTATAAAATAACCACCCCAAGTCCTGCAGTATCACTACTTCTTCAGGTATTTTAGACCATTTTCTCAAGAAAATACATAGTCACCAGGAATAGCATCCTTGTGATAAGATGTTCAATGAAGTTATTTTTGGCTTTGTTTTTAACCTTTGAAACAGTAGAAATTAAGGTATCGTTTTAAGGGGTGAAATGGAGAACGTCTTTTTTGATTCAGTCTCTCTGCCTGATCCACACTAGAAAGCAGAGTTATTTTCATTGGAGACTAATGCTTTGATAAGATCTGGCTGTAACCAACTATCTGATAAGTTGGGAACTTGAGATCCAATGTCACCTTTTATTTTATTTACTCCTTTATCTATCCGAGCCTCAGGGGTCTGGGGACACAGTTACTCCGAAGTTTTCAGAATATTTTCTTAGCCATAATTTATAAATTTTCTGAGAGTTAAAAACCAATTAATTTTAAAGGATTAAAAGCTGCACATCATGTCTCCTAGGGATGTCTCTTGGCATTTGGAGTCCAGACCATAATTGTCCCACTGTTACACAGAGGCCACCTGTGTTGTACTGGCCTAGAATTTTGACTAGACAAGTAAGGAATTGGTTCGTTTTGTAAAACAATAACCAGGCCAAAAAGCAGTCCTTAGCTCCACATGAGTAGGTAGTTATCTTTTTTATTTGTAACAACATCTGGTGTAAAACAGCTTGAACTAGGATTTTGAGATGCACCTCTTCCCAGGCTTTGTATTTTGCTCTCACCTCCTGATCCTATTTTAATGTTTAATGCTCTGTTTTGAAATTCAGGGTTGCTACTTCAAAAGAAAATGGCCTGGAAAGACGATTTAAATAAATAATGATCAACCATTTATTATTATTCAAGGGAGGCTGCAATGCAATTTATGTTTTAACACCTATGGGGTTGACATAATGAAGTTATTGTACTAGTAATGCAATTACTAAAAATTGCAAAACAAAACCACAAAAACAAGCCATAGTTTGGGGCTATGTGTTTACTTTTATTGTGAGATAGATATAGATATATATATACGCGCGCACACACACACACACACACACACACACACACACACACAGAGATATATATATATATGTGTGTGTGTGTGTATAAAATGCAAGGCTTTTCACAGATGTTTTGCATGGCTTATTTTATGCTCCAGTTTGACCATATCTTGCTTTTCCTGATTATCTCACACTGATTTCCAACTCTGCCGACCCTCTTTAAGTTTTACCACTGAAAAGGTTCCCTAGCCTGTCTCTGAGCATGCCCACTCCATCTCTTTTTATCAGACAAAGTCATCATGAGGAAGGAATCGCAGGAATCTCACTCTGGGCTCCACCAGCCATTAAAGCTTGACCTGTGACTCTGGCATTCCTCATGTCTCCTGTGCAGTCATTCCTTTGCTGCCACAGAAACTTCCAGTTATTGCTGGTAGCAATGACCAGTTGCTTTGATCACCTGCCTTGCAGGGCATGCTTCCTGCAGAAGAAAATTATGGACACTCTTCCACTGTTCCAGCTACAAAAGCAAAACTTAGTGTTTTCCTCAGCTCTTCCTGAGTCAGTAGACCCTAAAATAAAAATACAAGAAATTTTGGCATTATTTTGACTATGTCTGCCCAGTGAGGAAGATGCTCAGCTGACAGGATTGCTTTAGAAGCACAATGAGCAAAATGAGGATCTAACTAATCCCATCTTCCTGGGGACTCCTCATACTATGTTTAGTTCAGTTGATCATGGGAAAGGTGGTAATTATCTTTTTTTTCTTAAACACTGAAAACAAAAAACTGTATTTTCATTCCTGACCTGTCACCTTCTTGTAGATACATCAACAATCAAAATGCTTATCCCTCAGCCTGTTCCCTGTCTTACACTAGACTTTTTATATACTCATATTTCATACTTCTCATGTCCTTTATATAGCTGCATGGATATTTACATAACCATATGATATTTTATATTTTCAGATGCATTATTTTCACCTTTTTTTTTTTTTTGAAAGTTGTCCTGATACTTTATTTCATGAACACAACCTTATAAATGCTACTGAGAAATAAAACAAAACAAATTACATAAGGCGTGGAGTCTGACTAGTGCCAAGGTTTTCTTTTCTGCACTGCACACGCAAAGTTTTTCTCGTTAATTAAGAACAAACACAGCACAACTAGCTCCTACGACACGAATTTAATTTCCTTGAAGCTAAATAAAGACCAAACAAAACCGTTCTTGTTACAATTCCCATCTTCAAAGGACTTTATTTATTTCCTTTTATAGGTCTGGACAGCCTTGAGCTCTCTGTGTTTAGATTAAATCAGTTTCAGAATCCTCACATCCCTCTTAGCTGTAAACAGTGCTGAAATGGGAATGATACCTCAGGATTAAAACTGAAATCAGTGGGATTAAGTGGAAAAATGTTGCCAAGAAGCCAGAGTAGCCCTGGTCTAGACTCCCACGGTCTTGAGCCCCTACAGGTCTCTAGTACTGGGCAAGTGGTTGGGAACACCACAGTTTCCTGTTTATTTGCTGGAAGAAGCATTTATTCAAAACACTGTAAACCAGCATCATAGAAGTTACACTTTAATACACAACCTGTGTGATGTATTCAATAACCTTCTACATTTACTTTCTCTTAAAAAGGAGAGCTGCACCTCCAGATTACAAACTTTAAACTACTTTTGTCCACTATATTCTCATTTGTAAAGTGTTTACATCCCTTGCAGATTGCTAAAACAACAAATCACAGCATCAAGTTTAAATTTTTGACTAGCCATGAATATTCCAAGTTTTCTTTTGACAGTATTAAAACACAACAAAATTGTTGATCTTGAAAGCTGCCCATGAGGAAAAAAAAATGTCACTTTTTTCCGTGAAAGCTCGTTTTTGTTATGTTGATTATACATGTACATAGCAGAAATGAAGCCAGCCCAGGAGTGATGAGTGCTGGATGTCTGATGGAGCTGTGCTGGTGTCAGGACCCCAGAGGCAGCACAGGGAAGGGGCCAACCATCTAAGAGATCACCTGGCATGTATTTCTTGTTTGAGAATACTTTGGCATGTAGAAACATTGTGTCTAATTGGTCAGGTGAGGACAGGCAATTGTGTGAAAGTTCGAATGAGGGAACGTGGGAAAACTGATTTCAAAGCATGATATTTTCCTGCTGTCAACTGGGGTTATTTAACAGTTTTGATATGTGTTTTAAAATAGCACAGTATGTGAAAAGTTCAGGTCTTGTCACAAGGTGTAGTCTGTACAGAGTGTACTTTGGTTCAGACAGAGGGTCCCTGAAATTTAATGGCCTTGGCTCTCCATCCTGTAGCTCCTGTCTACTGGAGCATTCCTTTCCATCACCTCTAACACCCTGACTTGTCCACCAACAGCCAACCATCTGGCCAGGCTGCTTGTAAACTCAGTTTTCATTGTTGGATAGCAAACCTTGCTCAAAATAATGCTATATGCAAAGCCTTTGATTACATTCTGGTTCTTTCTGTGCTGTCACTTGAGAGAAGAGCTGAGATTGTCCTTGCTGGATAAGCAGCAGTTTATAGTCCAAGGCCTTCCTTCTCTCAGGTTTGAAAATGCCAGTGGTGAATCATCCTGGAAGCCAGTGGAGTCACTGCAGATTAATACTAGAAAGGAAATTAGAGTATAAAACAATATTTCATCATCATGCAATATTGCAAACCCCCCGTATTACCACTGCTTATTCCTAGCTTGTTGCTACTGCTGTTACTTCCAAAAAGGAGCAATTGTAGGGACTGAGCTGCTGTCTCACTTGAGATGTAAAACACCCCCTGTAAGATCTCCCTTGCCTAATCCTAGAGTTTTCCAGCCCATTGGTAATCTAGTTTAAATAATTCCCTGACAGAACACAGAACATGCATGGCATGCTTTCATCAAGCTGCTTTTTATGCCCATAAACAAACAAACAAACAAACAAATAAATGGATTGTAAGTAGAGAGTAAAACAATGTTTAGCAAGAAAATTAAGATGATGAATTATCCTCTGAACTGTGGTTAAGAGGAGGAAACCCATGAAGTAAATAACTATATTTACGATTAAAATTAGTTATAAATATATTTTAATATTTTGGAACAAATAAAGACAACATTGCCTGTATTATCTTATAATGGGTAGCCTTTCTTTTGTTAAAATAGGCATTACAATTATAGTATGAAATAAGCATAAAACATGCTATAAGTAAACTCTATGTAGGACCAAAAACTGATTTTCTCCCTCGTAGAACAGGGAACTCTTTCTGCCATTGCTCTGTGATGAACACTGGCCAGAAGAAACAAAAAGCTCACATCAGGACAGTGCTGTGTTGAAAGTGTTGTGCTTAAAAGAACAGGAGGCTAATGAGAACACAATACACATTGAAAAATTTTAAAGTTATTTATACATCATTTTAAAAAAGGACTGATTCTCCTCAGCCTACACCAGTGTGAGAGAAATTCTGTTCTGCAAAAGCCAAAAGACATTTCTTTTAAAGAAAGTGATGCTTAATTTATATAGATAGAATAATTCTAAAGCACTTTCAATTCAATTCATCATCAGTATTGTCACAAGTATCTGATCTTCTGTATTGAAAAGTCAGTAAGGGTGAACATCTCTACTAAGCTTGTCATATTCATATCACCATACTGGCCATGTTTTGCAGATTGTATTTCTTAATCTCTTATAATTGCAGAAATAATTCTACTTGCTTTCATTTGTATAGTATTTTCAGATCCAGGGGGAGTGTACTATAAAAGCATTAAGGGATATCTTACTGGTGGCAAATATATTAAAAGTTACTTTAAATCTTGCATGGAGAAAATGTTGCCAAACCTGAATGTAATTTTTATTGCATCCTTTTCATATTACACAGGCAATAATATATCTGTAATAAAGCTGTAACACTTTTTTTTTTGTTAGGTGTAATTTTGCAATTAGTTCCACAGTATAGTTCAGGAGACAAACGAGACTGATGAAGGTGTTTAACTGTTTCATCTTTAGCATGCATGATGGTTCAAAGATTACTTGTTTTCCAGCTATCCTATGGGATTGCAGATTGGCCTCAAGCTAACAGTGAGGTGCACCTTGCCTGGAGAAATCGTTTTTGTTGTGCATTGAACTGACCACCACCATCAGCACCAGCACTTTGCCCCACTCTGGGATCTGGGAAAGCCACATAACCCATCAGTGAAATGAGTTGCTTGTTTTTGTACTGATGAAAAGAAGGAAAAGTCAGATGTGGACGGGAAACATTTCCAAAAGACAAAGTTAGTCACAAGGAAGGTTTTAGCTTGATAACATAGAGGAGGAAATCCTATCAGTGTGAGCAAGAGCTAGAATAAACAAGTCACTACAAATACTTCTTTCCCCTTTAATAAATATTTGACTGAGGTCATCAACCTTGCCTGAACTGGACCTGTATTTGATAACACAAACCATTCCTCCCTCTTCTAGCTGAAAAGTGGGTTTGCTTGTTTTAGAAGTCAGGGCTTGCAAATCTGTTTGCAGCCAAGCTTTTGCCCTGAAAATCAGCAAACAATCAAGAACTAGTATTAGATAAACTGTAAAAATATAATTACAAGGTTTCTATTCTTTTAAATTAAAGATAGTTAGTGAATACTTATTCTGTACTCCAGCCCACCAATCAAAATTGTTTCTGAAAAATAATGGTGATCACAGCACCCAGAGCCATTTTCCCATGAGGAACAGACAACTCAAACTCTGGCAGTTCACAGCCATGCCACTATGCCATTCACCTCACTAATGACTCAAAAGAGTTTAGGTGACATGTCTCTCCACTTTAGTTGTCTCAATAACGTGGTTTTGGCTATAGGAAAGAAATAATTCAAATATTCCTGCAGTCCAAATTTCTCATCTGCTGTTTAGACACGCTCAGTTTTATTGTGCTTAGGTACATGGAATGAAGGATGGGAATAAACCTTAGAAGCAGTGAAACTGGTTATTTCCAATTGCAGTGTGTTCTCCTTCACTTTGGCTTTAGTTCTGTTCACTTTTGCTTTGTTCCACTTTCCCTTTGTTTTCTGAATTTTCGACCTAAATATCAGACCCCATCTTATGGCATCCTCAATGACTGATGTTGTAAAAGCTCTCTGGCCATCAGATGGAACTGGGATCTTTCCAACATGCATTTGGCTTAAGAGTCTTTTTACAGCTATCATCTTCTTGGCATCTGCTGCAAGATTATTTTCTTGTAGCATATATCTGTAAGTACATGGTCTCTCTGTTCAAATACACAAGACATCAAAATATTTGAAGACCAAAAGAGACAGCAGCCATCATCTATGGGTCTGGGGGAAGATCCATTTGATTTCACAAACAAGAATGAGAATTCTGTCTCAAATCCTGCAAGGTTTGCACAGGATGTCCTCTGCTTCTTTCTCTAAAGCACAACACAGCTAACAACTCCCAAGGAAACTGCTGAGATTCCTGGTAACCAGAAACAACAGCCTCATTTTCCTTACATTGCTCCTGCTGGAACAGAGGCTTTTGTGAACATCATTCTTCTATCTGTAATGCAGTGTTTCACATAGCCAAATATTTCACACAAAATAGAGCAAAGCTGTTGTAACTCTATGTGAGAAACTCAGTAAAATATACTATGTCCTAAAAGCTAAAAGAAAACATGGCACAGATTGCCAAGTAGTCTGAGAGCCAAGGAGTTTAGTAATTTTCTTATCTTAAACTGTGTCCTGTAAATTTGGCACACAAAGGACTCAGCAGAGTTTGAAGATTAGAATGCCACTACCAGCATTCACAGTAAATGAGGAAATGGTGTTACGGGCTGGTGCTTCATAAGGAACCTCATAGGGAAATCCTCAGAACCCCCAAAATCTTTGCCATCACATCTGCTACCTTATCACGTCAGGTCTGACTTCCACAGTCCATGGTATAAATGTTTAAGATGAGCAAGATTTCTCTAATATTTTTACACTGTTGTACTTTTCCTAATATTATTTTAATTGGTTTCTCAGAGTGTTCTCAGTACATCCAAAGAAGGAGAGTAAAGTCTTTCTGCGGCTAATCTACTGGCTATAAATTCTCAGATAGTAGTGAAAGCTTGTGTGACCTCATGAACAAAGTGTTTGCTTCATATTTTGAAGGTCATAAATTCAAATCCTGTTAATAGTCTCTTTTTATTAAATGTCTCATAGCTTATTTTTGCTGGTATAATTACACACTAGGTCAGTTAATTATTACTGAATTCCTCCAGCAACAACAAAAAGGGCAAACTACCCACTAAAAACAGCTTAGAAAGTGATACTTACAAAATGATTAGCAATTTAAACAGTCCAATTAAATGAGACAATTAAGTTTAAGTAGGTTTCTCATTAGAGTAATTTTCTGTACTCATAACTGTACAGAAGTCTTATAAGGCTTTGTGGGAACCAGGGAGCTTGATGCATTTCCACGAACATAAGCATTCCATGACTGGGGCTAATATGTATGTATCTGATGAAAGAATTGGGCTGAGGAAATTCATAAACACACATATGGGAGATCTCAGTCAGAGAGAGAGATCTATTTTCTTTAACAGAATCTTGTTTACCTTATTGAAAGACACACTGCAGGCCTTTCCTGAGTTTACTGGGAAGGACAGCTCTATTCAATACTGTAAGAGCAGCAAATGACAACTTGTTATTCTATGAGACTTCATGGTCATGCATGAAAATTAACATGCTGCTTCATCAAGTAGCTGTAATGTTTTGGGTGGAAACACCTTGATTTTCCCAACTTGGGAGAACAAGAATATTTATTTCTCAGGACTCAGTGGCAATGCTTTTGCTTACATTGAATAATTCTTGACAGAATAAATAATAACCCTGAAAAAAGTGTGTATATATATAGATATAACTTACAGCTATGTGCTAGAAAGTCAGCCTGCATCTTTCAGTCATGTTTTAGCATGTTAGAGAGACTTCTGATTATTAATGTTTTATTTCTTCATGTCCTCTTTCTTTATAAATGTTGGATTAATACAGTGATGCCAGACCTCATGGAAATGACAAATTATTCCAGTGGATCCTTGGGCAAGCTTGCTCAAATAAGGCAAGCCCAACCTGGCTACCGCTGGCTGTGGTTCATGGGAGAACCAGATGAGACTAAAAGAGATCTGTGTTCACCATCAGGTATGTGCCAAGAGAGGGGTATGAAGCTGGGGAGAAAAATTTGTCATTGCCCCGAAGGACTGCAACTCTGACAGCGAGTTGGACGAAGAGAGTCTTCAACAGCTGCCAAAGCCTAAAGCAAACCAGCCCAGAAAGGGGTTTTTTATACCTGTATAAAAGTGTAGAGCTTTGTATTTAAAGAGTAGGTTTTGTTGTGACAATTTTATCTTAACGTGTCAGAATTTAAAAAGAAATGAGTGGTGTGAATAAGAAAAGCAATGCATTCTTTCCAGAGGTGACTTTCAAAGCAAAGCCAGGACCATTTGTCTTGAAGCTCATTTCACATTAGGACATTTTTCTCACAATATGTAAAGCCCTAAAGGGATGCTAAGATGAAAAATGTGTTTTAATTATTTCAAATGGGTTAAACAAAGAGACTTGAAACTTTATCTCTTCTTTCTACAGCCATCCATGCATGAAATTAAGAGAATTCTATAATACACAGCAGAGAAATAAGAGTAACAAGAGTACAATGAGGTGGAAACGCAGCACAAACTCAGCACTGCGCAAAGAGGGGAGCAACTTCTCTGTGTGGAAATAATCCCTAAAAGTTCCCCAGTAGTGTTTGTGTGCATGACAATTGTGAGTCTGCAGGTATGTTGTCTTGTATTAAAGATTAAATTAATTGAAAATAGCAGAAAGGAATCTATGAGAGCAAGTGGGAGTTATCAGTGGTAACAAACAATGATGTTGATTATTTCACAGGTAAGCGTTCACTTTCACTATGACATCATATGAAAATATTTAGTTCTCCCCAACATGTGGGACATAACAACATACGAGGCGGGAAAGAGGTGGTATGAGGTAGCCTCTTGTCTGCTTTCCTTTTCTGGGGCAAAAGTCAGAGAATCACAGAATGGTTTGGGTTGGAAGGGATCTTAGAGATCATCTTGTTCCAAGCCCCCTGCCACGGATAGGGACACTTTCCACTAGACCAGATGAAATCACTGTTGTAGTCTCTGTTTATCCTCCAACCTGCATAGCTGCAGCCAAAGAAACTCAGTATTTCTCTCTCTCAGACTGCTGGCTGGTTTGCCATCAGGATTGACCTTATCCATGCAGCAGAGGATGAAATAACACTTAAAAGAGTGTAGAGTGACGAAGAATTTATCATGCTGAGCTGTACTATGGAGACTCTGACGCCTTGACTTGAGATCTAGAGATGGTAGGAATGAAATCCTGATGAGCTGAGGATAGCAAATGACACTTTGGAGCACTCCCTTGGAAGAGATGAGCAGTTTTGGGGCACCTCTATACTGCCATACTCAAATCTGTCATCAGTAAAGGTAACCTTAATGTTATATTTTCATTGCAAAGTTAAAACACCTGTTGTATCCCAGAGGAATTGGACACAACCTGTGTACTTGATAAAGATTGGTTCAGTTTGTGCACTAACATGCTTTCTGATCTTTTTACCTTAATTAAAATGTGGCTTTACCAATGATCAACTAATTAACAAAATCTGACACAAATTTTATTTTATAACATGCTACTCATCAAACAAATTTTCTTTGTTGTTTACGTGATTGAGTGCCAAGTGATCAATCTTCTTTTTCCAGAAGACCTTTTTTAATGCAGGAAATTAGATATTATGTTAGAATACCTAAACAGGGTTTATGAGTAACAAGAAACCAGAACTGTGTATTAGAAAACAAGCTTGGAAAATTATTACTTGGACATTCAATTAAGAAAACTGAATGATTATTTTTTCTTATGTTTTTGTGTTTGTTTGTTTGTTTGTTTGTTTCCCTAAACCTTAATTCAACAATGCTGAAAGGGGGAAAGTGCAGTAAAATTGGTACACAAGTATATTATGTACAGAGAAACTCTTTTAAACTCATCTGCGTTTCTTTTGCAGTAAAATTGGTACACAAGTGTACAGAGAACGCAAGTGTACACAAGTGTACAGAGAAACGCTTTTAAACTCATCTGGGTTTCTTTAGCCTTGTCTTGGATGATCTTGACTGAGGTTATAGAATATATAATCCACTACCAAAAAAGCATCCTACACTGTAAACAGAAAATGGCATTCTGTCCTTCTCCCAGCACCAGAAAACCCAAATAAAATGTAGAGCAGCTATATTCTGTTATAAAGTAAAAGTTTGAATATCAGTCCTATCAAAATCAGTGATTATACTCTTCTGTCAAATTGTGGGCATGATGATGGCTCCCTAAGAATAAATTCATATGCAGTTTTGCATAATCTGTGTATGTTATTTTAATTCGGTTTGAATTCAATGAATTATTTCAAAGCAATGAAACAGCAATGAAAAGTTAATTAGCCCAAGCAGTGGAGATCAATTAGCACTCCATAGCTCCTCGCAGAAAGAAAGTTTATTTTGTACCCACTGGTGTTTTTGCCATTCATACCAAGATGCAGAGATCAAAGATAGCAGGTTGACATTGGATACAGTAGATGGAAACAAAGAAAAAAGGAACACACAAGGAGATCAGGAGCAGTTGGACTTACTGTACTTTCTAAATAAAGTCAGACTCACACATGTGCAGGGTTGGACTCAGATCCACACAACACTGTAAAAATCTTGAAGTGAATAAATACAAGGCATTAAGAAAGACAATCATTGTGCCCTGAGTAGCTTTGCTGAATGGGTTTGCTCGGGAGAGACAGTTCATATATTTTGAGTATTTGAAAAGCCTCACAAATGCCTGCCATCAGTTGTCTATCTTTAGGCAGCTCTTGGTGCTCTGTGTATTTAAACTGTTTGTTTGGTTTGCATTTTGTTTACATCCTCTGGTTTGCTCCTGTGCCACCCACAGAAATCTCTCTGCTGCCATCCCCAAAGGACAAATAGAGCAGCAAAGTAAATATGTAAAGGAGAGGGAAAAAAATAAAAACAGTAGAGGCCACAGATGTATTTGATATGAGGAAAAGAAAAAAAAAGGGATCACAAGCTAAATTTCAGTTCAGCAAGGACATTGCTTGCCTCGTAATTACCTCTGGCCTGCCACATCATATTTTGCAGTCTGAAAGCTGCCACCTTTCAGATAAACCAACTGCAAAACCTACTACTGAGTAATCATGAGATGCAAAAGTGAACTGTATGAGAAAAGTGAAGACTTTGTCCCAAGTAACAAATGAAAATGTGAGACTGAAGTGGGCATAGCAAATGAGAGCATGCAGAAATGTTGATGTATGTATTGAGTCAGGGCTGCCTGTTGGACTCTGGGAACAGAAGATGAAGGTTCCAGAAACAGCCAGAGACTTTTGGAGGGATTTGTACTGTGTCAGTGAAGGTTGACCACATGGACGACTGTTCCCCCAAACTCCCACTCTCAAAACTCCCAGCAGTTTCTAAAGCTAAAATCATAGAATCATTTAGGTTGGAAAAGACCTTAAAGAGACTTAAGTCTAGCCATTAACCAAATGCTACAAAGGCCACCATCAAACCATGCCCCCAAGTGCCACATCTACATGTCTTTTAAATAGGGCAAAGGGCTGCAATCCACTTACAGAATATTTTTCAATTATGGTGATCTTCAAGGGGCTATTTATAGAAATAAACCATTTCTGATGGTTTTAATCAGTGTCATTCATAACCAGTGTGTCCTAAAGCTCCCTAGAAATTGCAAATCCTGAACTATTTAAATCAACAGGAGTCTTTAATGGTGACAGAGTTCTCCATGACTTCCAAGTAGGGAAAATAGAAGTTTGCAGCACCAAACAGCACTGACATTTTGTAGTCACTGCATAAAACATTCACTATTAGGCAAATAAGAGGAATTAGGGTAAACAAAGAGTGTGTGTTTGTAGAGGTAAGTATGATACGCCTTAGGGGTGCTGTGAGCACAGACATGAAGTCCAAGTGACTCAACATTCAAGACAAGCACATTTATCTTCAGGACATGTTCATTGTTCTACCTGCATAATGGCATGTTATATTCCATTAAGATGAGAGTATTAGGGTAGAAGTATTTGCACATTTTTTATGAATACAGCCCTTTTTATATAATAAGTATTTCATTGTTTTCCTGTCAATGGCAAGTACAGTTACTCTGTTAGTGTGTTTATTTTTCTCTATGGTGATCTGTAATTCTGGTCAAAGCTTCTCTATACATCTCATACAGTAACTACAGCCAGAGGTATAACCAGCTTCTTTATGACTACCTACTTAACTTTTAACCTCCAGTTTCCTATTTCCTATGTAGCTGTCTCAAAATAAATACCAACTCCATGGCCACTCATTTGTAATAGTCCTGGAACCCTTTGGGGTGTGCACTACTACAGGAGAAAGGAAACAGGGCTTTAACTCTTTGAGAACTGAGTCATTACCAGTCTAAGAAAGTGTAAAGAGTGGGAAACAAATAAAGAACAAAAATGAACAAAACAAGTCTGTGGAGACAGACTGCAAAGCAATGAAACCACTCCAGAGATGAGAGTACCTAGGAAGACTTATACCTCTGAAGGTGGTATTAAAACAACAGCATTAATGAGGGCATAGGAAAGGCAAAGGAAAACAAGCCAATTAAACCCAGTATTTTACATTTCGACCTTCCAGTAACATGCCAATTATGGGCAACATTGTTTTTAAGAGACTACTTTACTCAGGAAAACTTCAAAACCTGATGTGCTTTGATAAGCAATATTCTTTTAAAGTAAACCTGAACTAACAGTTGAAAGCTAAATAATAGAGAGGCCTGAATTAAAATACTGGAAAGGTTTTAGTTTAGGTCAATGACCTTACCGTTATCCAGAAAATAAGTGTTGCTTTCAGATATCTGTTGCAACAGAGTAAGCACAGCCATAGCTTCTGCTAGGATGTTCTCCTAGCACATTGGAAATGAGGTTTCCAGAGCATCTTGCCCAAGCTTTCAAATGCTTTATTTAGTGAGGATTTCTTGCAATGTGAGTGAAAAATCTAATGAAAAAAAGATTATTCCCTCTAAGGGCTGACACATAGACTGAAACATACAAAATCTTCTTCCTATTTGCTTCCTTTCCAGAAGTCCTGGGAATAGAGCAAGGGAAGGAGTTGCTCTTCCTACTAGGGTGTTCTTAGCTTTATTAGAGCTGCTTTGACAAGAAGAGTAGCACTTTTCTGAAGATTTTCAGGCCCCCAGTGCTTTCTCCCAGTGTTTCTTCACATCAGCCTGGTAGTCTAGAAAAAATTTAGGGAGGAAGAAATATAACAGTGACTTGAACTCAGGTTTCTGATGGAGAATGCTCTAATCACAGAATCCCACTGACTGTCTGCAGGTTCCAGGGACTGTTCTAGATCCTCAATACCCTTTCATGCAGGTACACTCTGCCCCATATCCAGCTATAGCTGAAACAGAAGACGTTTATCTGTAACCACAAAGCCAAAGTAAACCTTTCTACAGCATCACAGAATATTCTGAATTGAAAGGGACCCACAAGGATCCTCAAGTTCAACTCTTAAATGAATGGCTTGTACATAGATCAAACTCATGAGCCTGGTGGTATTAGCACCATGCTTTAACCAACTCAGCTAATTCCAGAAGCTCTACAACAGCCCTGTTTTGATTTTGGTTTTTTGTGTTTGCTTGCTGGTTTTTAAAGTATCCAGAACATTATTAAGCAACTGAGACATATTTTCTCAGTAACAAGATTGTCAAATACTAAGAATCAATATAGTCCCACTACATGGGAGATTCCTCAATAGTCACTAACAAGAAAAAAAACCCCAGTACCACAAACAAACAAAAAAGCCCACCTCTCACCCCCCCGCAAAAGAAAACAAAAAAAATCACAACCAAAAACCCAGCCCAAAAGTAAAAACCCTTTCTGCCCTATCCATTTAAGAATTTTAAGTTCCTTGAGTTCTACCCACCATCCCTGGTGAAGGACATAAGTTTTGATATCAAGGCATTGGAGCAATGATGTATAAATAGTGCACCTCAGGCAAGCGGGTTAAAAATGCAGTGTTCATCTGTGGAGGGGAGCTCTTTGCAGAGATGATCTAATATCTAGTGGTGCTCTTGGGACTGGTTGTAAAGGAGAAGGTGAGGTTATTTTCCTTTGGTGAGAAAGCAAGAGAAAATAGGGAATATGTGAAATTACATATTGTAAACTATTTTTTCTTGAGGGAGCTAGTTCTAGTACTAGAAGAAGCTGGATTTTTTATCTCTTGTTGCAATGCAGCTGTGAGTGTTTAGTGAGACTGAGGGCTGTTTTGCATCTTGAGAAATGTCTCCTGTGACTATATATAAGGAAAAGGAATGAAGATAAAAGGCATAGTGGTTGCAGAAGAAGAGTGAGAGAGATAATTTATGTAACTCTCTACTTTTATGAAGACTTATGAAAAGAGGTTAAGGTGTGCTGGTGTAGGTTCTTCAGGCTGTCTTCTGCAGGCCCATTCAACTTTTACTTCACCACCATGATGAGTCTTAGGCTGTGCAACAGTTTTAAGGTTGCAGCCAAAATGTGAAAAGATTAAATAGTGTTTCACTGTGTCCTAGTTCAGCAAGTGGGATCAGTTGTCACTGTGTGGGGGTGATTAAAGCTGTGTATTCTACCCCCTCTATCCATTCCCAAGGTCAATGGCCCATTTGCAGCAGCTGCCCAGGCAGTCGTTAGCACCTCCACTCCCAGCCTGAGGAGGCGCAGCTGCTAATGGGCCATCAACAGTTCAAAAATACCCCATGACTCACAGAGTTAATCACCCATTGTGTGAGCCCCCACCCTGGGGGAGGGACTGGGTGCTCCCTGAGGGTACATAAGGGGTGGGTAAGAAGACCTCAGAAACCTCTTGTCAGACCCAGAGGAGCAGCAGGATCTCGACAGGAGGAGACCACCACTCTGGACCAGACTACAGCCATCACCTGCACCAACAGGTTTTTCACTTCCTTTTGCTTTGGACTTGGGGGAACCATGCGGGTCTCAGCACAAGGGCTAACAAACCCCTTTGGGTTTGTACCCCAGGGCACTGGGTTATACTGCTGGGTTTTGGGAGTTGAAAGCAATTTCCCTTTGTGTCAGTGTATTTACTGTATTATTATTATTATTAACTTGTAGCTCTGACTTATAATCTCTCTCGTGTTGAGCTCATTTCTCCTGCTGGTTTACCTCTAAACCAGCACACACTGATACAGGAAAAGGTGTATTGCTTCTTTGTTGTGTTCCTGCTGTTTCTAATGTCTCTGGACCTTGTGATGTTAAACCATGAAAGAGTTTTAGTAAACCAGAGTATAATATTAAAGAAATACCACAAAACCCTTATTGTGAATGTAAATATAAATTTTCAAGGCTTAGGCTCTATACGTAATTGGTATTTTTCTAATGATCCAAAACCTGTATAAAAATAAAAGATAATTATGAGAAAGGACTAGACTATTAAAGTCATATTTCTACAATGAAGTATTTGCATAAACATGATAGTAATTCTGTTGAGTTCAAATACAGTATGATCATGAAAAGTGTAATTAAATTACAATTTAAAATATGGGAACCATCTGCACTGCAATGTGACTAGTAGTGCCACACAGGGAATATTGATGATGAGTTTTGTATTATGTTGTAAAATAAAATATACCAAAGCTCTTCTTATTTTCCAGTCCCTTTACCATTTGCTATTAGTAGAGCATTCCCCTTGGCCTTGTCTGACATTACTGAGTGCTCCACTACTATGGCTCTACAATTGCATCAAAGACTTTGCAAAAGCTGAGCCTAATATGTTTTATCTTGTGTATGCCTACTCCAAGTTCAGTCAAAAAAGGAATAAAAATTGCACAGAGTGAGGTGAACTTACAGGAGAAGTTCTTCGTGGTTTGTTTTAAAGCTAATAGCAAATGTATTAGAGGGTGGCAGCTGAACTTGATTTAGAGCTCTGTTGGAGAGACATGGGTTTACCTCTACTACTGTTGATGGTTTTTTGACCTTGAGAGAATGCCATAGGAAATGCACCATGAAAAGACAGCTGAACTACTAAGCCAATGGGTATTTTTCAGCTACTGAAAAACATGGGTTTGGTTTGATGTAATTGTTTATTAAAAGAAATACCCAGCAACATTTCTGTTGCTCCTGGCTCCAAGACTGAAACCCCTGTGAAGAGCAGTAGGATTGTCATGGATGTTTGGAGGTTATGGTGTGTGTGCTGTAGACACCCCTCTTTGGGGGGATGTAAAGAGGTTACATTTTCCCAGTATGTATGAGCTTGACCCCTCATTCCTCAGCCTTTCCACACCTGCATTTAAGCACTTCTGCAAGGAAGCAGGTGGCACTGAGGATCTACCAGCCTGCAGTTGTCACTAATGGACTGTAAGTCTTCAATATGAAGTGAAGAACCATTCTTTGATTTGCTCCTTTGTTGGCTAATAGCGTTCTTGCCTTCCCAGCAATTCCTGGTGAGGACTGAGAGGGGATGTAACAGGGGGTCCAAGAGCATGTTGCCAGGCAATGCTGTGTAGTGGCCTCCAGCTTCCACTTGATCCTGCTGCCATATCCACAGCTGATGGCTTTTAGCAGGATCTCAGGTTAATTCAAGGAGGTTGGTGTGGAGGGGAGGCAAACAAAAGGACCATTAGCAGAACAGAGGGAGAAGAAATTAAATGAGAGCACTCCCTGAAGCGAATGAACAAGAAGTGGTGAGAAATATCTTAAATATTCTGAGAAGTAGTTTAAGGAGACTGGCCTGTGCAGCTGGGCATCCTGTTAAATCAGAACTGCAAACTGAATTGGTACTTTAGAGTTCAATGTGATTTCTCTCTGACATTTTAAGAACAACCATAGGAAATTTTTTCTGCTTTACTGACTGAGGTATAGGGATGAAAACTTTTATGTTGTATCGTACACATTTTGATGAGATGATGTTTTTGTGGACTGTGACATAGACTACTTGTCTATTTTTACCTCTAATTAGTGAAAATCAGTATATTTAGGACTGCATTTGTCATCCCATGCTCTTGCGGACTTAAACAAGGGGAAGAAGTAAAAGCAGAGAGGAAGTTGGGCAAGAACAAGGACAGTTGGATTCCAATGGTTTTGATGATAAAGAAAAAAGCTTTTACAAGGAAACATAAGCAAGATTGAGAAGCTGGCTTTAGATAACAAATTCTACATGTGAGCTATATCAAAAATTGTAAACAAAGAGGGTTAAGTTAAAGGAAAAAGAAAACAACGAACTGCCATTAGGAGCTGGTGCAGAATTGAAGCTGCATTAGACATGCCTATATATTATGCAATAATGATACAGAGAAGTATTAATGAATCAAGAAATGTGACCCCAAAGCTGTGACCACACAGCTTTGGAAACTACATCTTTTGCAGATTTTATTTGTGCATAGGTTTTGAATGGAAATTAATGAAACCTTAGCCAACTTCTGGTATAATTTGAATACACTGAGTAAAATGAGTTGAGAGCAGAATCCCACTATAGCAAGAAATTTGTCACGAATACTGCAGGTCTATAAAATCCATTAATGGTGACACATTTCTATTCCAGTTTTGGTAGCACATAATTGATAATAGGAATCCCCTCAGAGTTGCTAATTGTCTATATTAGGTGAGGACTGTGATCCTCTGTGGAGTTCCTCATGCTAGGGTTGCTCATGGGCTGCATATGTAAAACAAAACCCCAAACTTCCTCATGTGCCTTACAGAGGGAGTCTGAAATACAGTTGTGTTAAAAATAACAGGTAAAAAACCTCCTTTAAAAAAATCAAAACAAATTACATAGACAGATGTACATTGTTAAAAGGAATGTAAAAGTTATTGCTTCCTACTTCCTGTAGAATAGTGTGCTGGCATCAGGGGATGTGCATCTGGTAGGTTATTTATATTAATTGTCTCTGATGTTGCTTATGCATGTAGAAATATTTGCTAAGTGACAATTTCCTTACACCTAAATGATCCTGTTTTGATTGGATAAAAATAATTTCCTAGATCTAGGTGTGCAAAGTAAAGCCATTAATATTTCCTTTGCTACAACAAACCCAAATTTGCATTTTTATGAATTCTTAAACATAGGTCACAGGCTATTTATTATTCTTGAGAACATTAAAAAAACCCACCCAAACATTGAATTGGCTGTTCTAAGCCCTGACTTCCATTTTACATAAAGAATAAGAAAACTGTTGTTGTTCAATGTGAAATATGAAGATGTTAGACCAATTTTTAAACAAATTTATTGTTTGTCTGGAACAATTATACTCAGCTCATTGAGATTATCATTCATGATTTGCATGTCTAATAAATAATGCATGTTCCAACTAGTCTCTGAAAACCCCAGAACAAAGATGAATTCCCAAAGGATTGCTGGCAGATAGAAATTAACCCTAAAATATATATAAATGTCTTAATAACTTAGCTCTTTAGGCTTTCATTGGGGTATCTAAATCAGTTCCCTACACGCTGTACTACTTTCCATTGTTCACAGCTTTCCTTTCAATAGTTTTGAGCTAAAGTAGCTTTATTTGACAGTAACTGTTTCCAAATTAGCACAGACAGGGTTTGGAGCAGCAGTATGTTTAATCATATAATGGCATCATTAGCACTTTGGTAAAAGTAAAACTGGATGGGAGGGGAAGAGAATTGGCATGGAAGGGTCTTATGTGCTCTATTCCAGCCACAAGCTTTTGCTTTTCAACTGTCATATGAACCTCCAAAGAACAGCGAGAAGCAGACAATTGTAAATACCTGGTCTCCTGGATAGGTCTAAAAGTATTTTCTATATCCTAGGTAGGTTTTCATGATTCTTCATGTCATGTCTTCCTGCAGAGCCACATCAGAGTTTGGACATTCAGCTATAATGCAGTGGTCTCACACCATTCCTTTGACCAAGGCTGTTATTGCACCTGTGTAGGGAGACTGCAACATCAAAGGCAACACATGAAAGGGAGAAAACCCCGGTAAAATTAGGGATTTGATTATTTGTGTAAATCATCATAGATACGGCATCTTTTTGATGTAGCCAGCACTGTAAAAGGTTGGAAGGTCATATTTAAATGTAAACTGCTTTCCAGCTCCAGCATTGATTCTCCTCCAGAGCAAGGTTTTGGTGCAATAGTTTCCCCCTTCTCGTTGCTCCCCCCTTTCAGAGTTTCCATATGGAGCTATTGTTCCTTCATTACTTATGCAACTGCTGGAAAAAACAATACCAGAAGATGCTGATGAATAGTTCAGTCTCCCTTTTGGCAGCCTGGAGGTTTCAAACTAGTGCTCCAAATATGAATTATAAGGGTATTTCAATGAAGCAGCAATCTGCATGCTGTGATCTCCTGGGAACTGAGCTAGAAGCACCACAATAAAGTGATGTTCTTTGTAAAATCAGATTCCTGCTGGAGACAATCAGGTTGGGAAGGTCTCCTGAATCTGGGAGATGCAAGCTGGACTCCTCTCTGTGTTGACAAGTAGCTTGGTGCTGGATGTCACTGAGGTTCCTTGGATCCCTAGTCCCACCCATATCAGAGTGAGCATATTGGCTTTGAATCAACAAATGGTAAATTAAAAAGCTTACGTAGTATTAAGAATATTTGATTAAAGCAGTGGATGCTTTTTATATTACTTGATCAAGATAAATGTGGCTCATTTGCTTAAGCGAACTAGCTGGGATACTGTTATCAGTGTCTGCCAAATAACATGGAGTTTTATCCAGGAAAAGTCTCCATTAAAGGAACTAGGTAAAACCCCTCATTGCTAGTCCATGACAAAATAGTATGGCCTGGCTTATCAGGTTTGGTGTAACTATTTGCATGAGCTGCAATACTTCTTTGTCTTGCAAGTCATGGAATCCACAGTGCACATTTGCTGTGAGAACTCCAGAGAGTGGAGAGTTTGGATTGTAACTCATGCATACTTTAGACTCACTCCTGCAAGCTCCTAATCATGAGAGAAATATCAGTGAAGTCAGGATTATCTCAGTGAAAACAGACTTAACATCAGTACTTTTAAGGTCTGATTTTTGTTCTTGCATTTGAATAATTTCTGATGCTGCAAGACATCAGTCTTCCTGTGCTTTTTAACTGAAAAACTTCTTTCTAATACAGAAATTCAAGTCTTTGTCTCTTCAGTATAATGAAGAAAGGGTTTAAGGCCTGTGAATTTGAAGCAATAGACACGTTCCTGAAGTAGAACTCTTTGGCACCTTTTGTTGTAATTCATCCATACCTATAGAATAATAATAAATGTCCAAGCTCAAGTAAAATTTTCTGTGACTTAGGTAGGCAATTGGAGAAAAGCAGAGTTGTACTGACAAATTACCCATGGGATATCGCAGTGATCTATCCCATGGGACTAGTGAGTGCATTAATTAGTAACGCTTGGTGAAATAGTCAAAAGTAATGTATTTTATTAGCTTGGGGTTTTTTTCCTTTTATTTCACTCCCCATGAAATTGTCTATAAGAAGCCCATGGATTTTTTTAGAAGTGTGTAATTGGGATAACAGTCTGGATTTCATATGCTTAAACAGCAAAGCAACCTCCCTGTCTTCTCTGTTACATAGAGACCATGCAGACTGCAGTACCAAAATAATGTTCCGAATATATTCCCTTGTTTCCTCACCTGCCTTCTGAACTGCATAGGTACAGTGGGAGCTGGCTCACACCTGTCTGGGTCTATGACATCTGCAATTCTGACCAGCTCGAGGATACAAAGTGAGTGTGGGGATCATTAGAAGAGATATTTTCACTGAACCTACAGTCTGTTGTATATTGCTCCACTCCAAGGTTTTTGTAATCATGCTGCAGTGAGGTCCTTCAGTAGCTTGTGCATCAGAGAATGAATTTTGCTTTTAACATACAAGTGGTAAGCTGCTATGTACAATGACCTACCCTCCGAAATCAATGAAGATGACTTGAACAAAAAATACTGGTGGAGATGAATCCAGAAAATAAAGAGCCACATTGTTGGGGTAGCATTTGAGCCTGTTCTATTGAGGGAAACAGATGATCTTTCAGATCTGAGTAGTAGCGACTTAAAGATACTGTAAAGTTTCAATCCAGAATTCCAGACAGCTCCGAGAGAGGAAACTGCCATTTCCTATCCCATAATAATGCATAATTACTTTAAAAATACTTCAAATGCATCCCGAGGCACAGAAAAATATCCTACATCTTGAATACAGATTATGCACGGAGTACACAGGATAAAACAGGAAAAGTGTTCTTTGAAAAGCATGTTTCATATGCATTTATTTTTCTGAAAAATTTTTTGGCTTTTCTGAATTAATTTTGTTTGTGCAGTCAGTTCAGACTGGAGCATATATGGAAATCTCTAGTGAGGTACAGAAAAATGCATTTTCTTTACATGCAAGTGCCATTCTAAAGCACAACAGTAAGAAAGACTATTACGTCTGCATCACAGATTTTGTAGCAATAATTTGCACATTAAATCTTGTGGTGGATTAAATAATATGCATTAAAGCAGACCAGTCACTGTCATTTCAGAGAAATTATCTGCTGATGTTTTCAGATGGAATTGGGGTCTTTAACACTTAGGGTGTTGTGTGTTGGAGGGTGGAATTAAAATTCTCATGAGTTAGTTGCTTGGGCTTTAAGTTCCTTGGAAAGTATATCTAGGAAAAATGTTTGTCTATTTTTAATTGTGGCAAAGCTTTTTAATCTCATGTGAGTGTCTCATTGAATGTAAGATACAGGTGTAATTCCCAGAGGATTTAAATATAAACAACAGCAAGTAAACTGCCTCCACACATACTTCACCCCAGCCCTGGGAAACAGTGTGTGTGTGGGGGGGTATTGAGTACACAGATTTTAAGTCCTTCTTGCTTTTATCAAAACCCATCTGATTAATGGGGTTAACAAAACATGTAGAAGGAAAGCCTGTCATAACACAAAAGTGATATAGCCTTTCTCTCAACATCTGTATGCATAGTGAGTGCTGTTTCTCAGTAGCACTCACGTAGAATAAAAGGGGAGCAAACCACTCTGTGATTGCATCCCTGGCATTTATTCCAGCATAAACTCTGCACTACTCTCCAGGGTTCCTTTGTATCCCAGCGTGGTTTAAGTTAGCCGTGCTAATTGTGGCAAAGTCCCCAAACCTTAGAGGGAGGATGCTGCTGCAGCAGGTGGGTCTCCAAACACTCCCAGGGAAAGCTCTGGTTTGAGCTTTATCTGTATCCTTATTTTGGCAGTGTTTAGTTAGAGAGGGGAGTGGCAAGTTGTGCAGAAGGGCAGGAGGGGAAAGCTGGAGGCTCAGCCCTTACCAGCTGGTGCAATTGGAGCTGCTTCTGTTCACCATCTTGTGCAAATCCAAGTGGGCTGACAACATCAAATTGAGTATTGGAAACTACATTAACAGTGTTCCAGGTAGCAGTTTGTGAAATATCCGGTGACTGATGCATATGAATGACTGAACCCATTAGCTTTTCCTGCTAATATTTCCACTAATGATTTCCAATTGATTTCTCTAACAAGGGAAACCACACAAGAGAAGTGAAAACAAAAGTGTGCGGTCTGTGCTAAGTAAAGCTTTTCAGCTGAAGAAAATGTAGTTTTAATAATTGGACCTTTTTTCTTTCCTTTCTCTCCCTGAAAGCATACAGGAAAATTGACAAAAGAACTCATCTAATAATTGGCTTTATGTCAGTGTTCTGTACAAGACACTGAAGAGACAAAACCCTCCTTGAAAGCCCTGAGGCGAGCTGCAGGGATGCAGCCAGGCCACTTTGTGTCTGCACCTTCAGCCCCTGGGCTGCCACAGCAGCTGTTGCCTTCTGTGGCTCTGAAACAGCCTTTCCCAGCTCATTGTTCTGCATTAACACAAAGGGTCTCTCCCCTGAAAGGAAAACCTGCCAAGAAGCCTACCTTGCTGCCATGCAGGGCTTTTGTGGGACCCCTTTCTGCTCTGCTGCATGTTTGCTTTGACAGCCCTACCACCTGGCATCAGTTCTCTGCGTGGTGTATGTTTAGTCAGGTCGCTTAGCTCTGACACGGGTTTTTTGAGTGCCTGGCTTCAGCAAAACGGTTTGTTCTCAGGTAGGTCTGTATGTGACAACTAACATGCAGATTTTGAGCTGTCTGACATCCCTGCCCCAAAGCATCTGCCCCCCCTCTGCGTGAACTCCTGCAGTCTGCTCTGCTGTGGCAGTTTGTAAATGCACATTTTCAGAAATATCTGTGAATGTAGTTGTATCCAAAAAGCTGTCTTTCCAAGGGCTGGTTTATAACTGTCCATAGTGCAATCACAAACCAAGCTTCCTATTCATGCCTCGTGTATATTTATGTGCAACAAAGCCGTATCAAATTCCTTTCTTAAGTACATACAACAGAATTAGGATTTAATCTGCCCAGTGCAAAGCCTGCTTTCTGAGATGGCTGGCATCAAGTTATTTTTAAATCAATGCAGTGTTTTACCTAACCTTCAGTTTTCCCCTGGAGAAGCCTCTGGCTCTTCTTAGGTGCCCCAGGGGTTACCCTCAGGCCTGTGCTGGTGCTGCCTCAGACACTGGGGCTGTCAGGTTACCCAGGTGCTCTTTGCAGATGATGCTATTTGCCTGTACCTCTCTTCACAGCTTTCTGCTTGCATCAGCTTTGTGATGGATCCCTGGAGACCCACTGCTCTCATCAAAAATGCAAATATGGAGTGGCTAACTATATGTATTTGCTATTTCTAAAGCTGTTGTTTAGTGTTCCTGGCTCAGGTCAGTCACCTCATTGGGACCAGGGAGATTGAACATCACCTTTACACAGGTACTCTGCAGCTGGTACTGCTCTTACTTCAGGAAGAATGGTGCTGGATAACTACAAAATTATTGTCTACGTGTCCATGTACTGGGTTTATTTACCATAGTTCATCACTGGACCTAATAGAGGGAGGTTGTTTTAAAGCTGCAGGCCCTTCACCCTGGAGTGAGCCACCAAGTGCTCATGTTAATAATAATAATGGCCAATCTTCGCGAACGAAGATTTGGGAAGGGCTCACCCCACATGGGTGTGCCCTTCCAGCCTGCGCAGTGGATGTTTCAGGTGAGGCACAGCGTGCACAGAACTGGCCCCACCGTTTAAGTCCTAAGGTCCATCTGCCATGGCCAAGCGAGCTTGGACAGTGATAGGGAAGTCCTTGGGACTGTCACAGCACCCGGTACTAATCCCAGGGCTGACCCTGCTGAGCATCCGAGATCTGACGGGGTCAGATGGCAGGGAGGCATTGAACTGCTGGGGACGGTCCATACTGAGACTCAAACTCGCGACCTTGGGATTCAGAGACCGGCATGCTCTCCACTACCCTATTTATTATTACACCTCAGAGCACAGATCTTTTTTTTTTTAAAGGCCTAAGTAGACATATCCAGTTAATCTGATAAAATGTCAAAGTATTTCTGTGTACATGATAATCATCTGCAGACTTCTTATGGGTGCTCTCTGGAAATAATGGCAACCTTGTTTGGTGAAAATACCTGGATAAAGCAGCACCTTTTGAGGCAGGTAATCATCAGGAAGATACTCTGATAAAACAATCTGTATTAGAAATCAGCTGTAGCTCTTGCTGCAGAACTCCCCCCAAGCAAATACTTGTGTACCAATATCACAAAAACTAAATCAACATCCATATATAAAAATGGGTGTAGGCTCTTTGCCTCCAGTGCAGTTATGTCCCCTCTCACCAGCAAGGCTGGGAACTGATGTAATTAGCAACTGTGTCTTGAGAGGCAGTTCCAGGCAGGGCAGGAAAAGATGGTGGGTGGTTGGACCACTTCTTCTTGCACTTGCCAAGTGCCTCTGTGCTCACTGTTTCCATTTCTTCTAAGAATATTGAATTTAAATACTGAGCTGAAATTTTCCTTGCTGGAAGTCAGCTTTCTGGTGAGTTTATTTACAGTTTTTGTTCAATAGAAACAGTTTGGTAGATCTGAGCAGGAGAAAATAGAGTATTTTTTCAATATTAAATGCTTCTGACAATCCTCTTAGTGTCATGTTGGGGTTTTTTTTCCTAACTGTTCTCATTTTGAGGCAAAGGATTTATATTTAAGGTGGGAGTGATCACTGTACAAGGGTTCTTTACATGATAACCTTCTATCTTGTGACATGGAAGCATTGTTACTATTATACTATTATTTTTCATGTAACATCATTTAGACCAATCCAATAAATGGTGTTACTTCATTCCTATTTAGGTTCTCTTTTTCTGTTTGTCTCTTCTGGACAAAGACACAAGGCAACAGGGCATGTAAGAATCATAAATTGGAAATGACTCCTTGCTGTAAGACAGAGCTTCAAAGATTACTTTCTCAGCTTCAACCTCAGATTAAGCTTTCATCCCACTTCTTCCTTATGCAGATTTTTAGCAGTGCAACAACAGCAAGGTTAAACAGACATAAATAAGAGTCTCAGTGAGATGAGTATTTTGCTTCAGGACCTCCTTCTAAACCAGAGGCTGCCTTGCAGGCATTTTGTAATTGCCTGTTGTAGATTTTTTTACACCTCTGTCTCCCATCAGGGACAGGGTACAATTGATCAGAACCAGGAGGATGACTATTAACATTATTTTGAAATTAATTTTGAGCTGAAAATGGAAACTTGAGGCAATCTGCACTCTTGAAAAAACTGAGTCACTTTATAAAACTCGGAATTGAATTTAAATTATGATTTTTTTCTTTAATTTGTCATTTCCCCCCACTGCCTAAATTTTATGGACAAAAGCTTGTAAGGTGATCAATTTTTTAGAATCCTGTAATGATTCTGGGAGGAAGATATTTCAGCACCAAAGGTACCACTCAGGAGCACAAAGCATACTCTGGCGAAAAAGCTTATTTTCAAATTAAATCAAGCCTTTCCTTAGGTGCTTGGGGAACGATGATTTAATTCTTCACCCAGGAGGGCAGCATCTATCTAGTGTTTGAAAGGTATTTGTTAGCAATAAATTATAAGGCTAAATCTGTATGATTCTCACATTTGTACCATTAAAATAACTTAGACCAGGAGCAGCAATTGAGGATAATTTTATAAAAATTTCATGTGCACAAAAAGTTTCAGATAGTCTGGTTTAGATGTAGGGGTTTTTTTTCCTTTTCTTTACAAGAAGAGCTTTCATCTTATGTTTGAGAGGAAAGAAAAAAAGGTTATACATCTTTCCCATGTTGTTTTGGATTTTGTCTGTTTCCTTTTCATTACCATAGTCACCTGATTCCTCCCTGTACATGTGTGTTTCCTCTTTGCCCTCCCATGATCTCTGTTACATCCTTTCTGGGCTTCCCTTTCATTTGTTTTCTTTTTCAGCCCCTCTTCTGGGCCTACTGATCCCTGTGTCCTTGTCCTAATTTCTTTTCCAGACTGAACTCATTTCCTTTCTTGGCCATATTTCTCCTGATCCAGTCCAAGCTTCCTTTACACCTGCCCAGAGCTGTTTTCCTGCCAGACCCCAAATACAGGAGTTGTGCTATGAAAGTCTCTTAAAAAGGCCAAACACTAGAAGATAAAGAAAATGGTTTTGTTGTAGGCCGTGTTGCTCTGAATTCATACAGCTTCTGTGGATCCAAGTGTGGGTGCCACTAAGAATTTCATCAGACATTGGGTAGCATGTACCATGAAAACATTCCTGAGCATAAAAGAACAGATGCAAAATTTCAGTTGTGATAATCAAATTATATTTTATACCAGATGTGGATTTGATCCCTGGAGGAGGAGCATACCAGATATTATGAAATAAAGCAGACTGTATTTGCTGGTTTGTTTGCTTTCAGTGCAATAAACTTCCAGAGCTTTGTTTTGCATTATGATGACATTGCTGGCATGTCTGTACTTTATCCCATGGAAAAATTCATCCCTGCCTGTTCTCCTCTAAGCACAAACTTCTCCATTTACACTGCCCTTATTGGTTTCCTGTCTTGCACTTGGAACTTTGATTTCTTTACTCACTTTAATTTCATAGTCCTCTAAATGCAAGTCAAGCACTGAGCATTAACCCTGTTAAGATCTGTTTGACCAATCTTTACAAATCTTGTAAAATTTTCACTCTTCAAAGCTTCACTTGCTTTGAAATTAGTTGGTGCAATGTTTCCTACATTAGCTCTATGAAAAAAGCATCATAGGAAACAAGTTACTATCGGAAGTTACTTCATGGTATTCAGATTGGAAAAGGGGGCTGCTGTCAAAGATCAGCTTTTGTTTCAAATCTGGCTGAACTAACAGGAAAGACATATAGAAAATGGCCCTCTACACTCCCACAGGCTACACTGTCACCTCAGGAGGGGTGATGGCTCAGGAGGGTAACTGATGTTGCAGCTAAAGTGTCTCAGACTGTGACCTTGCCATATCTTGAAGTCATGAGCCTTTCAGGGCTGGTTTACCTTTGGGAAACTTCCAGAGAAGACTCAAGTGTTAAAATAAGTGACTTTGGTGATTTAAGAGGTGGCACTTCCCTTTTTGTACTAGTCTTCAGCCAATGCCTCAGTATGATGCTAAAGATAATGGTTTCTATAGGAGTTATGTTTCAGAGGAGATGTAAAATGGTGATCTGTTGCTTATGTCTTTTTCTGTTATTCTTGGATACACTATGTGGAAGCTCTGTCCCTTAAAAAGAGGGGAGAACAACTATATTGGAGGCAATTATATTTGTGAAATAATGTATTTTACAGCTGTTATGTCTTAGAAATGTGTCAGAGCAGCATTATTTTTTTATAAGTTGTACATACTGAATGTGGGCTATGGCCACTGCTTCCTAGTGATTTTTAAAGGAACAACATCCATAAGAATAACTTGCAGAATGCAGCTTGGCATATAACCCAAGTGTTCTTGCTAACCCTATGTTTTATATAGCAAGCTGAAGCTTCAAACCTTAGCTCTTGTATAATGTTTTTTGAGGTATTCATAGATGCATGTTCCAACCATGACCCTGACCACAGATAGGTGCTTCTTTGTGTGAGTTATTTTGACTTGATGCACTTAAATGGTCTTTCAAGGTGTATCTGATGACTTTGTCTGGAATCCATCCTAGTACATTTTGTGTCTCCAGAGACAGATAAAAAATAGTTGGGAAAAAGTCACTTGCCTAAGGAGTCTAATAACTTCTCTCTGTTGGTAGTATCTCTAAGATAGAGATGTGGAAAACAGCAAGAGGTCCTAGTAGGTTGTGGTGGAGGGATACTGGCAGCAAGAGAAATAAAGGTAGTTACAAGCCAAATAGTTTTTTTCCCCAACTGAAAGAACAGCTGTACTACTGAAAAATACTGAATGTCAAAATCAGGTGAACACTGATTTCACACTTATTACCTGCTGATACGTAAAGTCTAACAGGGTCATGTTTGCAGTGTTCCCCTTCTGTGAATGCACACTGGATTTGATAGACTATCTCCTGCTGGACTTCTCACTGTTCTGTATATTCCCTTTCCTCCATCAGCACCTCTCTGTGATGAAGATCAGCTGCACCACATTCCAGAGGGCTATAAAATAGCCAACATCTCACATAAAACTCATCTTTCTTCTTGGCATTTGAAGGTCAGGGGATGTTTTTGGAGTTGCTTTCTTTCTCTCTAATTACAAATGGCTAATTCTCTTCCAGGCCTTGGAAGTCATTGTTTCCTCTGGGCTGCAAGTCCGGAAAGCTGTAGTGATGAAAACCTTAAGGTATAAAGCCATCGTGGAACTGTGGAATTGTTTGCTTCATATTGCAGAGACTTCACCCAGCATCACAGTTTTGCTGGTTGATGGGCTACAGACACAGGTCATGATGAAGAGCCCTTGCAGAGGCAGCTGTAAGGCTTAAAAAAATAAAATAAAAAAAATAGAAGCAGTGCTTGAGTAAAGATTAATCCATCAGCAGGCAGCAATTACAACTGTTACATATAAATGCAGTGTGTGTAAAATAGAGCCATGGCAATTAAACTTGCCATTTTCTTTTTTTTTTAGATATGGCTGGAGAAGAGGTTTTAAATTGTAGTGTTTTAAAAAAACCCACCCTCCTTCTGCCTTTAACACATTTTCTTTCTGAGTGTTTTACTGCTTCTTCCAAAATGAATTTGCCTCCATATGTCATAGCCATTCCCAAGGAAAGATGTCTGATAGTATTAAAGTCTGTACATGAAATGCTAGGGCTGTGTTACACATTTTGAATATCATGGGGTTTAATGCCTTCAGTCACCACACAAAACTCTAATAGTTTTGAGATGTGTGTGTGGCATCAGCTGTGGCTTTGCCAGAAGTCCAGGGTGAAAACATCATTTTAGTATGTTGCCCCAGGAGCAGAGTCTAAATCCTCACTCTAATTTCCTTCAACTGGAATGTGCTATGGTACACTGGCTCTTTCTGGTGCATTTGTTGGAACAAGCAAGTCCTTTCTTTGACCAGTGTACTCACCCATTTCTTTCCTGTCCTTATTTCTCTTACAATGCAAGAGAGAAATACAGGGTAAAAAACAGTCTGTCATACCACTCTGATAGTAGATGGACAGGCCACTGTCAGACACTAAAAGAGATATAGTTGTACTTAATAACTAAAAATGCTATAGCACCTTCTTTTTGCCTTGCTCCTTCAATCTTTTACTTCACAAAAGCTTTGGCAAAATGAATATTGAGTTCCAACCAGATCAAATAGCAACATTAACGGTTAATACAAATTAAAACGTGATATAAAAGGTTTTATTTCTTCCAAGATAACATAATATCTCTACTTATAATAGCAGGAAAAGTACTTTAATGAAAAGAATAAGAATCCTACTTATAAACCTGTGGCTAAACCTAAGAAAGTTCTTGTTTGACGTTAAGGCAATTCCAGATATTCACATGTCAACCTCCATTATCCTGTTTCTTAGGCTGTGGGAAATTCCACTTACATCATTGACTTCCTGCCACTGTGGAAAATAGGCTTTGGTAATGGTTTAGAGTTAGAATTAGCCCTCATCTGCCTTGTGCTCCAGTTCTCAACCATGCCAGTTTAATTACCCAGAAATTATTAGTGCTGTGTTTTTTCTCCTTTCGCTCCCCAGCATTTCCCTTCTATTAAACAAAATCAAGTTTTTGTAAGGTAGAGCAAAAGTGGGATTTAAAGCAGTTAATGCTGCTCAGAACAACAAATCTTCCTCAGTCTAAAAGCTGTATTGGACACCGGGAATTCCAAAACAGGAGGGATAAATCACTGATTTCCACCATTGAGAACAACCATGATGCTCATTTACGGAGCTTTAAGTGCCAGTTATAATATCTGCCTTGTCTGAGCAGTGGGAAAAACATTTCTCACAATTTAATTCCAAATGCAGCCATGAATTTTTAGATTAGGACTGCTGCTGTGTGTCAGAGATGCCTGATAGGAGCTGCCCTTTTGTCTTCTGTCGGTTTCCAGAGGTATCAAGTAGCTGATACACCAGTTTCAGCTAGTTAAGAATGTAGCAATAACCTTCAGTGAACTAGCAGGGAAGAAAAATTTTTACTTTTTGTAGGATGCATTTGGCTGAGGCACTTGTGTGACTGAATTAATACCAGTGGTTTGGGGTCTTCTGCTTAATCCTCTGTCTCACTGTGCACAATATGTATTTGTTGCTTGTGTCTGGTAGCATAAGTAACAATATTCACAGAAAGAGATGATCCTGAAGTTACTGCCAGAAATTTGTGCTTTTTGCTGTAGGTCATATATTTATAGTATTATCAGGGACATCTTAAGGCAACACAACAGCAAGAGCTGCTGATCTTCTTATCCCTTTGACTGCTGAGAAGAGATGCAGAGCCTAAAATGCTAAACATCTTTCCTTGACAGTAATAGCTTTATTGCTTTGACATTCACAGCCCAACAATGTATTTCAGGAAGGTAATATCTCCTGACTTTGGCTCTGGAATAGACAGTTATGGGTGTTTATAACAAGGATTTTGCAACTCCCTCCCCATTCCCAAGCAAGGGCACTTCCACACAAGGAGGAGATGCCATGCTCATCCACATCCACCCTCCCTTTTTAGGTTTGCTTTCCATCTGATGTGCCTGCCAGAAGCTCATTTCAAGGGCAGAGATTTCCAGCCCAGGAAATATTCTTGTTTGCTCAGTTTATTTTGCTGAGAAAAATGCCCTGCTGTGATATCAAATAAGAAAACAAATCGGGAGATGTGATTAATGAGCTACCTGTTGGTGTGGCGATGAGTGGCTAGATTAGGCATAAGAGCAAAATTATCCAGGTAACCTGGGTGCAGAGAGGGCTGTGCAAAGTGATAAGGTATTTGCATGTGCTTCAGCCTGTAGACTGCTGTCATAATTCAGGATCTTGGATGCAGCTTATTAATAGGGAAACTGGGAGGCTTTGCCATTTGTCAGCCTACATGGGTAGCAATTAGAGTGTAGTCCTCTTTCTTGTAATTAACTTTGTGTCAAAATTTCTTTGTTCATTATCCATGGAAAACACAAAACCATCAACATTCATTTTACTAGAAGTACTGTTGTATGAACTCATTTCCCTCAAGCTATTCCCTTCTGGTATTACGCCGAATTCCCTTACAGCTTGGTATTTCCTTCTCCTTTAACATGCTTTGGAGGGATTGAATGAGGATGGTATGAGTCTGAGAGCTTGTTTTTATTTATATCATCTCTATGAACAAGCCTGAATACTTGGCAAATCTTCTTCAGCGCAAGTAAATAATATATATATGTAATATCTGTTTATAGTCACATTTAGAGCTTTGGTGTATATGTATTTGGAACAGGTTGCCCAGAGAAGCTGTGAATGCCCCATGCCTGGAAGTGTTTAAGGCCAGGGTGGATGAGGCTCTGAGCAACCTGATCTAGTGGAAGTTTCCCTGCCCTTAACAGGAGGTTGGAACGAGATGATCTTTAAGGTTTCATCTATCCCAAACCATTCTATGATTCTGTAAAGATTCTAAATTCTATATTTATGTAATATAAATGTCAGCAAAGCCAGGGAAATGCTTTACACTATCTCATGCAATAGATGTCACTTTCAGAAAGTAAATTGCAAAGACTATCTGTTGGTCTCATGTTGATCCAGACCACTCACCTTGTTTAATTTCAGGGGGGAAAAAGCATTGCTTGTAAGTCAAGACTGAGAATGATGCACTGCATGTATTTTTTTTCCATCTCCTTTGACACTAGTGGGAAAATACAGTAAATTCAGCTTTTCAGACCATTCTCTAAAACAGGCAAACTGGGGTTTATTAGACAGGATGATTGCAGGCAGGTAATCATGGGAGTTTTCTCCTTCTAGTGAACCCTTTTCCTCACCCTCATAAATCATGTAGGTATTACATGCATTCAAGAATTCAAAAGACAGCAGAACCTATCCCTCTCCTGAACCTTATTCTTTCCGTTACCCTCTCACCAGCTGGAAATATGTAGATCACTGGCTTTGACGTCTAGGTGGTAAAAATACATCCATCCCCACAAACACAGGCAGGGACATATTGTTGTAGGAATAGACAGACATTCACTCCCTCACCAGTCAAACTTGTCTTCTGAACAACCACTTTACTGCTAGAAAGCAAGAATTTTACTGGAAAAGGGGCTTAGTGGTGAACAAAGCAGAAATGCAATAAGAGGAAAATCTAATTGACCTATAGGACATTGTTTTTCTGCCAAATCTGAAGTGAGCCATGAGGAACCAGCTTTGCTTGTCCCAGGGATTCCTGGCCTGCCTCTGTGTGGAGACATGAGTTCTGGCAGCAAGGAGCAGGGCATGTAGCCTGATGGTTCACAGTGTTTTTAAACCTTCCTCTGCTTGTTTGGGAACACAAGACCCTTGGGCAGTGTTTGGAGGAAAAGTGTGTGTAGGGTTAACTTGTATCTTTAACAGCCCTGTCCACAACAAGCTCTTGGTGTCCTCCAGGGTTTCTCAAGAAACCAGGGATATAGTCACTCTTAAACCCCTACAAATGAAGAGCAGTGAGGTCCCTGAAAACCTTGCCCTAATTCCTGCTCTTTCTGTCCCCATCTTCACAATTCACCTGCTCATCCCACAGATGGTCCTCAAATCCTCATATAGGAATGCTCCCTCACTAAGAAACTTGGAACTGCCACTGTGTGTTATCCCTGTAAACTGTGGCTTAGCCAAATTTTCTCCCAGGTTTTCAGATCTTTCTTTATAGCCTCTTATTTTCCCTTTTATCCTAAAATGTCAAAAAGGCAAATATACCACCTCTTTATGAAATCAAACCCGAGCTCTCAGATATCTCATCCTCCTTCACTTAAACAACAGGCAGCTACCAGGTATGGCATTACTGCTGTCTGTAATGGTATAGAAGCTTGCATAGTGTAACATAAATTGGCTCCCAGGAGTCGTAGAGACTAAACATAATGGTCCATCAGCTCTAATTTTCTTTAAAAGTGGTTGGTATGAACTGTATTAGATGAAGGAGTTAAGAGTCTTGCATCACACAGCTACTTAGTTGAACTGCTCTCCCAAAGGACAATTTCCTAGGTTTACACTCTGAAATGCAACAGCTCCCTTCCATACCTGTTATTTTTTTAGATAGGGGGTTGTATTATTTTTTAACAAAAACCCATGTTGATCTTTTTTCAATAAATATAAATACTGTTTTAAAAGTCATGTTAAGCTTCTCAAAATGTCTCGAGGCAAGTTCCATAAGTCACTAAGTAAACATGTATTTTCCTTAGAGCATCCACTGAATGCCCCTTGCATTTTCTAAAAGAGTGTAGATTTAGATTAGAAATCAGGAAAAAGTTCTTTGCTGTGAGGGTGGTGGGTGTTGGAACAGGTTGTCCAGAGAAGTTATGGATGCTTCATCCCTCCAAGTGCTCAAGGCCAAGCTGGATGGGGTTCTGAGCAACCAGGTCTGGTGAAAGGGTGTCTTCGCTCATGGCATCTACTTGGAATTAGATGAACTTCAAGGTCCCTTCCAACACAAAGCATTCAGTGACTATTTTTGTGTTTATAAGAATATGGAAGCTTAGCTTACCTCCTTTATTTCCTCCTTTATTCTGCTCAGCTGAACATTTTCTTTTAGTAATCTCTTCCATAACGTTAAGGGGCCAGCCTCAGTCACTCAGGGCGGTCATCCCTGCCCCTGTGTGCACACTAAAGGGCTTTCTGTGGGCTGACCTGAATGCACTCATCCTGCTGCAAGGTACGTTTCCATCTTCTTTTGCCCTGAACGTATTACTTTAAAAATAAGAGTATTGCATTGCTTGCTTCAAAAGAGTAGCTTCTTGGCTTCCTCATTTCTAACCCTGTTTTCCCAGCCAGCCTGACTTTTGAAAAGAGAAGTATCGCTTCACTTTAATTGTGGATGTTTAAGGTGAGCAGTATATGGGGTACTTTGTAACACAGCACAGCAGACCATAAAGCTTTAGAAAAAGTTTTCCTATTTATTGCAGAACACCTTGTTTTCCTGTTAGTGCCAAGGCTAAAAGACACAAAGACCCTCTTTCCTTCTAATCAGGTTAAGGCATCACAATATGGCACTCTTTATGGGGGTCATTAGATCTTTTCTTTGTGGAAGAGAGTTCTTCCCATAGCTTTGGTGAATTAACTCTTTTGTCTGTAGCAGAAGGTGCTTTCCTCAAGCCAGCTTCTTTAGGCTCTACAAGGCAATCTCAACTGCCTGGAAGTTACAGGTTTATTTTACTCCCTTTGTTTGTAGAAATACTTTCTGAAGAAAACTCCGCACAAACTTCACCCTACCTCAAGCCGCTTTCTTTACGTGCTGTCTTTGTTGTTTATGTGCCATTAGGTCTTTGGGGAAACTTGGAGCAACTATCACAATATTAAATAATATTAATATTAAAATAGCATACAACTTTTCAGGAAAGCTGTCAGTGAAGACACTTTATTGGTCATTATCTAACCTGAATTCTGGGCAGCCGAGGTAATATGTTGGAAGTTCTATCCACTAATGCAACAACTTTAAGAAAGAATGCTTTTCAAAGAGAAAAATTTGTCTTTAGTCAGTTGAGTAGTGTATTTACGGGCTAGTATTATATGGGTTTGTTTCTGATTTGCAACTTCTTTTCTATTTGGAGTTAAGCTCTAAATATATATATATATATATACAGACACACATTATATATATACAGGTTAGAAAAGCTCTTTGCTGCAGCTTTCCATTGGTGAAAGCCATAACAGAAAGTTATTGCTACCAAGCTCATACTCACCAGTTTTTCATATCTGAGAGATTCTTCTACAAAAACAATTGTTGCATTGAAAAATACTAAATGCTCCTCTGAGATGAGATTTGCATATCTGCCTCAATTGACAGTTGGAAAATAAAAACTCGGTACTTTTTATCTTGGGACTCATTCATTATTGAAATGATGTTTCCTTGTGAGGCCAAAGAGATACAATGAAGCAACTCCTTTCTGAAAAGAGGGTAAAAATTATATTTGTAAGGAGGCAGAGGAGGTGTTTCGAGGGAGCTGCAGTGACCTTGGATGAGGCAGCAATCTCCAGGAGGGAAGCAACTGAATCACCTCATGAATATGTGAATCTATGACAACAGATTTTACTGTAGCCCCAGATGTCATCTACAAGGGGAATAATATCTCACTGTATTGTACCCCAAGCGCATAAAACTGCCTCATGACATCCATGGATATTCACTGTAGCAAACAGGCAGAGATCCAAGCCGTTGAATTCTTTGCCTGTGCTCTGCTGCTGCAGAACTGGTAGGCTAAGAGTGACTGGATTTTCTGATCTTATTGGTCTTGTCCTTTACGATACTCTGGTTGCAAATGCTGAGGAAAATGGATGCCTGGTGGGATATGGTTGAAGGAGATCAGTCTCTTGCCCACCCTGCTGGCCCCTGTGGCTGACTCTACAAAGTTTTAAAGTTGGTGGCCTGGTTTATCCACTGTTGGAAATAAAGAAAGAATGAAAGTAAATAAATGAAAGAAATAAATGAAAGAATCATTGCTAGGGAGCTCCATTTTCTTAATTTCTCTCCTCCTTCCTCTGTCTGTCAGAAAACCCTAGCAGTGGCAGTCCCTGCTTCTTACCTGCTGGCCTTTGTCAGTTCCCAAAGTAACAAACACTCTCCCTGCGGTAAAAGACCAGATTTAGGTGGAAGATGTCAGTCAAAAATCTGCCAACTCCTATTATATACACTACACTGGTCAGGGGTTAAATATGTCCAAAAGAAGATATAGAAGAAAAATTTAAGAAACTACCTAATTATGTATTAGTTTCAAGCAAAACCCCTCCAATTCTAAGTATTAAACATGCCCTAGTAAGTGTTTTGCACAAAGCTAGAATAAGAAGATGGCAGCCTGTATGAAGACCACCTTCAACCGCCAGGCTGGGCAGGTCAAGTTTTGCAACACCCAATACTCTTTCAGGCTACTTCCTTGAGGTTTATCTGGCTCTGCTATTTTGTTGTTGTTAGACTTTCTCTTTAAATGTGGCTTCAGGAGTCGTTCACCATTCTACATCCATATCAAAATGGTTTGGAAAATCATTTGGGTAATTTGGATCTTGTATTTTTGCTGTCTGTACTTGGCATGAGTAAAGTCTGACCTTTCTATCTTTCTTTATATATATATATGTAAGATGCAATTAGTTTGTTTTTTTTTTATTTAAAGAATGATATTTTGAACAAAATTAAATAATAGTACAAATAACACGTTGTTTCAAAATTACTCTTGAGACATCATGACATTCCAAAACTGTTTTAACTTCATGAGAAGTGTTGGCTGCTACTCAGAACTCTGCTCAGCTTTGGTATCACAAGCAGAAATGCATGATTTCTCTTCCTTGAAACCACTCTAATTCTTTTTTGCATGTTATGAGGTCTCCTTCCTCCAGGAAATTAATCTTTGTTCCAATTGTAAAGGAAAATTTCTACTTCTTAGATTATACTGAAAAAGTTTTAGTGGTTTATAAAGAATTTAGGCTCGGTCACATCACTTTAAGTTGAATTCCAGAAGTTCTATGGGCTTTTGTTATTTTTATTATTTTTTTCGAGGCTTCAATGGCTTTTCTTGTTGTTTGTGCCTTTTTTATTTTTTGCTTGTTTAATTGAATTTTTTAAAGCGTTCTTTAAAAATCATTGGAAGAGCCTTTTTTTATTTCCCTTTACCTTCAATAGCACATACCTTCAGTACATGTCTTATTTCCCCTATTCCTCACAATTGCTGGGCTCACTCAGCCTTAATCAACTTGTTCCATTTGATTTATTTCCCACATAGCTGAGTTTGCTAAATAGTCTGCACAGCCTTGTCTTTATTAACAGCTTCTGGGCCAAGTAGTCCTATAATTTAATTTATTATTCCTTGTACTTCAAAACTTTTAGTCCTGCCTTTCCTTGACATCTGAGCTGGAGTTAGAATTGGGATGAGGATGCTGGTGAGATTGCATTAAGATAAATGGCATTCAGAAAACTTCAGCTGAAGATGGGACCCATTTCAGGTATTGTTCACTGTCTCTGAAATGCTTTCTGTAAAGAGTTAAGCAGGAAAATCAGATGAGGGAACAGTGGTAAATAGAGGTGATGTGATCAGGCTCTGTTATTGTCTCTGCAAGGAAGATGAGGCTGTTCTCCAGGCTCCTGATTTTATACCAACCTTTTGATCACACTTCCCCTTGATAATGTGTTTTGCTAGCAAACAGTATTAATTATTATGTCATAAGCCGAACAACCCAAACCAAACAGATCAAATGCAGCCTGGCGGCAGAAAATAAACAAGAAAGCCATGGCAGCACAACTGAAAAAGTAGTGAGCTGCTCTTCAGAAGTCTTTTTGTAACTGATATTGCCACGTTGTGCTCATTCAGTAACTTAAATAACAACTCTCTTTTGCCAAATATAATTTTGGCAGGAAAACTTAAGGTATAAGTTAATAAATCTAGCAAAATCTAAGAGCTTTTTAAAGCATATTTGCTTCCACTCATGTTTTCTCCTTACACCACTCTCCCTCAGTTTACATTCCTGGCTTTTGTCTCACAGAATAAATAGTAGGGTTAAGCAGTAGCATGCTGGTAGTCAAAGCCTAATATGGCATCAGGATGATAAGAGATGCCAAGTCCAATGTCTATTGGATGGAGAATGACCTGGTTAGTTGCTGCAAACCCATTAAAGCCTGTGTTGTGTCTCCCCTCTTTGGTGTGGGTCAGGTGGCTGAAGGAGGACCCTGCAGTGCAAAACTAAAACTGTACGCTGATCTCTACTCTGCCCTTCAGCATGGTTATCACTGTAGTAGCATTCCATCCGTGAAGATGGAGGTGTATCATTTACTTGTGTCACATTTGATATATCCAAATTTGTCAAACACAAGCCGCTGCCTTTGGAGTCATCCAAGGACTTGAGCATAGGACTGAGCATGCAACAAATCCAGCAGAAATTGCACAAGCACCAGCACAGACAATGAGGGTCCATTCTGGGTTTTGAATGCGGGCAAGACCAACAAGTTTTATGAATGTTTCCTGTTCATAAACTCACTGATCTTCACAATTAAAAATGCAGCTGCGGACACCAAGAGCTACTACTAATCTTTGTGAATTACATAAGCATAACTGAATTAGCTGTTTCCCGTAAACCTAATAAATACAACAAAAATCAGCTTTAAAGCTGTTTTTGGACTTACAGGTATTTGGCCTATTTTTGTGATGATGTTAATGAAACTACCCATGAGTGAGGCCGGTCAGCAATAAACTGATGAGTGATCAGTTTGGGGTGATAGCTAGTTATCAAAGCAGGAATGCAGGTTGATATTTCTAGATCTGACAGAGAGGGGAAGATGAGGAGGAAGCATTCACCTGGCTCACACTGGGTGTTATTTTTACACCAGTGTTACTGGAGAGCATTAAGCTGAACCGAATTGCTCCCACCTCCCTTCTGTAGGGCCATCATTGTTTATGTTCTTCAATTTCATACTGTTGTTGTTTGAAGCAGAAATTTTCTCCAGATTAACAGGTCTCATATTCATAGCTCTAATTCTTCTTGTACCTTCATGAGGTCACAGAAAAAAAAAAAAAGGAGTATGTTCTACTTCTTAACAGGAAAAAAACCCAATTCAAACCAAAGGGAAATGAACACTTTTTTTCCCTTCACAGCTGCTGCCCTCTTTCTCAGTGAGACAGCTTTGCTGTTCCAGTCTGTTGGGTTTATTGTATTTACTTTTTTCCTCAGATTCATTCATTATCACAAGTAACCTTAGATTTACCTCTCAATAACCTCAAAACAAGTTGTCAGTATACCTGGTGAAAATGAATGCTCTGAAATTATAGTGTTCCTGGTGAAATTGTTGATTGTGGTGTCTTTAGAATTTACATTTTTGGTTTTGGGGGGTTTTGTGGGGGTAAGGAGTGGGAGATGGGTGTTAGATAAAGCAAGCCACTCTTACAAATTTTTGACCTACCTATCATTTGAGTTGAAGTAATAAAAATGAAATTATGAGAGCATTTAATGCTGGTGAATCAGTCTTTTTGTTGGTGCAAGTAGATAGATTCTGTCTTCTGTACAGCTGTCCCCTTCCAAACCCACTAATGCACACAACAAAGCCAAACATTGGGGTAGACCGCTTTGGAGCTTACTTTTTTTTTACTAACTTAATGCCTTTTATCCTACCTTTGACCTCAGTTAAAACACTTTGGAAGAAAGAAGTTCATCACTATCACATCAAAACTTCTAGAATATACCCTAGTTATATTTATTTTCTATGATACTCATCTTTAAAAATCAGGCTTACTCTGAATCTTTTCCTTTCCCTAGTCTAGAAGAAAACATTTCTCAGGCCTAAGATAGTTGATATTCCTTTTCTAGGGGAACTAATGAAACTGGTGAATTATGACAGAATAGTTGTAGCTACAAAAATGACAATTTCTGATAATGAATTCTTCATTATCTTATCTTCTGCAGTATGAATACAAGATCCTTAGCTTCTGTTGCATAAAAACAAGTGTTTGTTGATAGGCAAAGAAAAGAATATCCTTAGCCTGGAAATAACAATCTACTGCAATTCAACAAAACCTTACACTGACAACAACAGACAAATGTGATCAATCCTTTGTCTATTACTTGCAAACCAGATCAGTTGTATGAAAATAAGCACTGTATTTATTCAGATGCTTTTGTTTTTTAAATGTTCCTTCAATATTTCAAGCCACATCCTTCAAAGGAAAAAAAAAGTAAATTGGAAATCTGTAAGCTTGCCAACAGTTTCTCAGACCTCAACCTCCAAATCATCTCTCTGCAAGTAGGTGACAAATAATTTATTGTTTTACTGGATTATGCAGATGTTGAAAATAACATGAAGTTTTCTTGATTCCACTGAGTCCTGCTAGGCAGCTTGGGCTTGCCTCCACAGTACTGGGATTTGGCTTTCTTGGGTTCTTTGATGTTCATATGCTCTGTTGGGCTTCCTGGGATTTGCTCCTTCCTGATTAGGAAAAAAAAAAGTCCTTTCCCAAGCCCATCAATTCCTGGCACTTCTCTGAGCCATGAGTCACAGGAGGCTAATTGAATCAGTGGTGCTCAATTCCCTCTATCCCGAGACCTGCCCCTGCAGCCAGCACCAACTTCAGGGAATTGCATCTGGGAGCCGCTGATAATACGGATGTGTATAGGGGGGGGAACAACAAAAAAGATTGTGTGTAAGGAGGAGTGAAATGGTGACAGTTACATGGCACCTGAGTAAATGTGGATTTACCACCAAGTTTATGACTACCCTTTGGGATTTTTTTTCAGACTAAGAGATTTCACACCTCCCTGTTTATTTATTCTTTGCCATCCATGCCTGATCTTGCTGTGTTTCCTGTACCTTGCCTTGTCACCCCTTGTTTTAAACCAGAGAGGCAGGTTCAACCATGCCCCACCACAGAGTTGAGCCAGAGCATCCTTGGAGGAGCCACTGGGAAGCATGGCCAGAGGAGCCAGCTCAGAGATGCTCAGGGCTGTGAAAGGCAAGCAAGGTAATACTCCCAAAAAATGAGTCATCAGCAAGCCACTTTTCCCAGCTCCGGTAGTAGCTGTTATGTTTCTCAAAAGAGAATGAAAAATACCTCAGTCTGGAGCCTGAGCCACACAAAGGTCTGGGAGACAAAGAAGAGCCCGCAAGTCTCCACCTGCCAGGCAGCACTGTGGCCATGATGGCAGGCAGTCGTGTTCCTTCTTGTACGCTCCCATTTGAGGTGGGGAAGCACAGACAGATTTTGCAACATCTTTGATTACTGTTTCCAAAGTTTTCAGAGGAGCCAAAACACACAAATTATATAAAAGGATGAGAGAAGCTGCATCTTGGTGTTTAGCCTAAAGTTCCATTGCAGTCATGTGTATGGGAGGAAAACAAGACCTTTGTGAGGGTTTTGCTGGGACGTGTCCCTTCAGCACATGTCCTCTTTCTCCTGGAAAGAGAGATTGCAGGCACTCATTAGTTTTCAGGTAGTGCTGCGGTTTTTTAATACCAAAAAACCTAGAGAAGAAAAACATGCCAGCTGTGACTATCTTAAAGAAAAGCCCTATTGATTTACATTTAAATGCAGCTGTCACTTGCCAGCAAAGCAAAGGCAATAGGGCACAGGGCGAAAACACTGTAGTGATCTTGGAGTTTTATGTGCTCTCAAATCACCTCACTCCTCTGCAATTAGAACAGAACAAAGTGGAAGGGAGAAAATAGGATGCAGAGAATGCCAACATATGGGAGCAAACATGCAGCCCTGTTCCTCATATGCTGTCAGTGAGGGGCATGAGCAAAGCCCACCCAGCTCTGAGAGTGGGCTTGGGGGCTCCATTTGCCTGTACTGGCCTGCAGAGGAGAGAGCGAGGAATTGGGCTGGACAGCAGGAGCTGCAGCTGCTCTCCTGGCTCCCTCTCCCCATGTCCTCTGTCAGCACTCACACACATAAAGCACTATTGTTTGTTGCCCAAAAATTGTCAGAGGAGCGCTGGACAGTATCGCTGCCTTATGGCATCGGGAACCCCACATGTCCTGTCTCACACCCACACAAGCACAGATGCAAACAGTCAACCCGAGTGTCCCACCAAGACAGGTTTCAAAAAGAGCCACAGACTCCAGGCTGTCCCTTAGGAAGCTCCTGGGGACTGCTCAGGCTCTTGGAAGGGTGGCAAGTGATGGACACGCCCGCTGGTTGTGAGTTTACGTACTCCAGCTGACACACCCCAGCTCAGCAGCGATCCTGAAAAAAACCCCTGTGTTAATAGTTGAATGAATATCTGGTAGTAAATTAATTCATTACTTTTTTGTTCCTTGCTTGGGACGTAATATTTGACTTTTGCATGTGATTCTGGGGGTGAGTGTGGAGTGACACGAAGCAATGATAAAAGGGAATACTTCCATGGTGCTAGGTTTTAATTCTGTCTATAACAAACATGTCTTTCTTTAGTGTTTCTTTCAACTCCACTTTTGAAGTTGATTTATATCTGCCTCCTGTTTTGCTCCAGTTTCAATCTTCTGGCGGCATTCCTTGCCAAGTCTGCCTAATGCCCACATGAGCCCCATTAAGCCACATGCTTCTGTATAGGCAGCAGTACATGTTTTTTCTGGGCTGAGCTTTGTTTGCCAAATCTGGGCCTGTATTCACAGATAATGACTTCCTTTTTGTCTCTTTCTCCTTCTGTGTGCTTTTTTTTCCGGCACACGGCCTTTTTAAAATGTAACGTGATCCTCATACATCATTTTTATCCGTCTTATAAACCCATTATAGTATGGCATATGTTGTATGTAAATTCATGCACCTAAAGGCAGTGAGGAAAAAATATTTTAGTTCTCTGTCAGGAATAGAGGATACCTCGATGTCATTCAGAGTCAAGGTTTTTTCTGTCTGAAACTATTAGCTACAACAGTCCTATATTTAGAATTAAAAAATAGAAGTACCTTCCTTTCAAGATGTCACAATTCATTTTTTTTAGGTGGTTTCAGAGATTCTGACATTCTCTTTCAAAGTCACTTTTCATTTTGAAATGTATTTTTAGGCTATACTTAAAGGGATTTATACTATAAAGCTCTTTAAATCAAAATAATAAAAAAAATGGACTGACCAAATAAAATTTTGCAATTTTATTTCACAAAATACCTGGAAGCTTTAACCCATTTTTCTCAGTGGTAATATAAAAATAGTCTGAAAAAATGCAAAAATATACTTGAGGATAGTTTTCAACATGGTCATATTTGTAGAGTTGCATCTGCATGCTAGATACAGAATGATTATCAGTGAGGTCTTGGAGGATTGACCTTGGCCACAGAATCACAGAATGGTTTGGTTTGGAAGCAACCTTAAAGACCATCTTGTTCCAACCCCAAAGAACTCAGCTTTGCCATGGTAGCCAACCACTGTTTAAAGCTGGAAACTTGTCTTTCAAGAAGAGAGTTAATTTAGTTAGGGGCACCCCTAGAAAATAATGGGGAAGTTTTACCAAGTGTAAAAATCTTCATCAGTGGGTTGTGAGAAAGTCCTCACCAGTGCCCAGCACCGCTGGAGAGTAAACTGGCAGCCGTCACTGGCAGGTCCTACTGTGCTGCACAGGGGAAATTCAGGTCTCGGTGTTACAAAATCACATGGGGCTATGAGGTTTCAGTTTGTTACATTATACCCCTGTCCATTGATACTCCCTGATAGCATCTGGGATTTCTGAGCACTACAGGGGCTTTTTTGTAAATGAAGTCGCCTCAACGATGTTTGTCCTAGACTGAATGCGCTGGGGCAGACAACTGATAAGGGACCTACAAGCTTGACATCAATACACGGTTGTGCTGTCATAACAATACAACCTCAGCCTCTAGATTACAGCTTCTCAGAAATAAGGAATGCTCATTAAGGGGACAGATAATTGGGAGTGGTTTCCTCGAAAGGAAAGCCACTCAGGCAGCTGCAGTGAGGAGGGCAGACCTTCACAAAGGTGGTATTGTTTAGAAGTCATTGACATCCCCAAACAAAAATCTATTTAACTCACTGTTGCGGTCTAAGGGAAAAAATATCAGGAATCTGCTATCCTTCATCTCGAAATAGAGTCAACAGATTCAGCAAAGGTACCTATATCTGTAGATAGAACAGGGTTATTTTTCTGAAGGCATTAATATGAGTGCTAGAGGTTTCCTCTGAAGTGTCTCCCCTCCCCTGGTAGATGTGTGACAAGACTATCTTGGCAAGTATCAGAACTCATGTGGGACCAGAGCAGTAGGGATATTTTTCAGCATAGACTGCAATACAGAATTCTGTGATGCTTTTGTTTTAAAATATTTATATTTAAATGGAAACATTTCTTTGAAATCTCCCAATCATCTTATGCCTTTCAAATTCTTTAAAATTTGCAAGCACAAAGTAAAGCCATTTTTTAAAAAAAAGATCTACCTAGAACTGAATTAAAAGTCTTTGCTATAGAGAAAACTACTTTCAATATACAGACATAGAGATAGGAAATATTTACCCTAGAGCTCTTTATTTTAAATCTTAAAAGCAGAGTCTGAAAGACCTGCAAGACAAGCAAAAAGATCTCAGATCCTTCAGTTTTATCAATAATTATTCTTCCAAGTGCTACAAGGGAGACCAAACCCATGTTCTTTGGGCCATATCCTGCACTTGCCTGATGTTCAGTGCAATTCCTCTTTGTTGGCTTTCACACCGCCCAGTCTTTTAAGTCCTTCATTATGGGGAAGATTTTTCAATGACATCACTTATGTTTTATGCCATCCATGACTGTCTGGAGAAAAGCAGCCTTTGTACCACTGAATTCCTTTCCCCCACCATCCCTCCTACTTGGTAGAGCAAACGTCTTGATTTTTTACCTCATATCTATGGAATTTCCACTGAAATCAAAATTCCCTCTTGATAGCCACCTCAGTAGCTCCCAGTAGCTTGGCACTTGATGAACAGAGGGATGGCAGTGAGATTTAAGTTCTTTGGGGCTTATGACCCAAAAGAAGTCATTATAAGAAAAGGTGTTACGATATTTAGACTATTCTTTCTTTTTCTGTCCCCAAGGGATTTTTTCAATGGCCATTTCTGAAATGAGAAACAACAAAATGAGAAAATAGAAAGTAAATTATTTAATCTTCTCCTTTAATTTTAATCCAATCCCTGGGACACAGAATACATTATTTAAAGAAGAAGTTTGTATCTGAGATCAAACTTTTCAGTTCCTGGTTGGTGAGTGGCACTGCCTATGCTGACCAGGGAGGATATTTTCCTCTGCAGTGACAGAGCGTACACTGTGTCCCTGCCTTACAAAGCCAGAGCAACCAAACTACAGTCAGGGATAGCTAGATATTTGAAAAATTTACTTTTTGCATTCTTTCAGCTTCCATTCTATTTATTATGGAGTTTTATGGACTGCCGCAGAGACACTGTGCTGCTTTTTATGAAAATTTATCTTTTATCTTCTTTTATTCCTTCTTGGGGAGTGTTAATGGGTACAAAATGGAAGGATTGCTGTGATGGCAATGCCACACTGGGAAGCTCTCACCACATAGGTTTCTGAGACAATCTGGATGATAAAGCAGCCCCCACCTCCTGCTCTTTCAGTCCTGACAGAATTATAACCTGCTCCTCAGCCAACCATATGCTATTGAAGTGTTCTTGGGTAAACACAGGCTACTGCAGTCTCTGGCTGTACAAGAGACATTATCCAGCTGAAACTATTGTGACAGCAGCCAACTCCTTTCATTTCCATTTCCGACTCCTGCCTGAATCCAAAAGAAGGGCCTTCACTGTTGCTGCTGTGGACACAGCAAATGCACTCTGAAGACTGGCAAGAGGTTTTTTTTGGTCCAGGGTTTCCCAAAGGGCCCCAAGGTTTAGCTTAGATATTAGGAACAACTTTTTTCACCGAAAGGGTGATCAGGATGCCCAGGAAGTGGTGAAATCACCAACCCTGGAAATGTTCTAAAGGCATGTGGATGTGGCACTTGGGGACCACATTTAGTGGTGAACATGGTGACACTGGACTAAGAGGTCTCTTCCAATCTTAATATTCTGTGATTCTATGATCTTTAATGATGGCTTTTGCCCATCTTCATTGGCCTTATATGAATCTTGACATCTTACACTTGGATTCTTAAAGGAGAACAAAGAATTTCTGAAATCACCTTTCAGACGGAAGAAATGAGGTGAGGATGTGAAGGCCAGGATCTTCTACAGTACCTGTGACTGTCAGATGGAGAAGAATCTCACTAAACTTTAGGCAGATGAATCTTCAGCCTCAAAACTTGGCTCAGTGATGGAACATCATCACTGCTTTGTGTTTGGTTTTTGCACAGTCAGTCTAAGCTTCAGCACTGTATAAATCATTGTATGTGAGTGCCAATCACAGAACAAACCCACCACACCTGAAACTGTGAAGGAAGAAGGGCACGGAGTTATAGCTGGCTATCTAGTGAGAACCGGGAGGGAAAATAAGTAGGAGTACAAATACAAATAAGTCTCTGCAAGACTGATAAAACTTAAATTATTTTATCATCATCTCTCACTAACTCATCATGGACAGTGTGAAAATCCTCACAGCATAAACATCCCTGAAGGTTTCAGATGACAAGGACAGCTCAAAGGATCAGGGCAACTCTGATGACAAGTGCTTGATCCCATCCGAACATAATTCTGTCTTTCAGTGCCTCTAGTCAGGGGATGGAGCAAGACACACTTCCAGGCTACATCTCTTTTCATGGAACATGAACCAAGATACTGCAAGTTTTGTTCAATATTTACATCAAATAGGATACAGCATGATTCTTGCTTATTAATTAGCATGGAAATTTAATACTAACTGGTTTACTGGCTTACAAATATATTTTGGCCATTAGAAGACCCTACTGGAGACATTCATAAGGCGAAATCCTTGGAATTTTTCCAGTAATTCAGATCAAGCCAAGATTGATCTCAATCCAATAGAAGTGAGATGAACAATTTCTATTAGGCATTTTTCAGCATTCTGAAACTCTTGCCTGTAAGTATTTCAGATATGAATATATACAAAATGTTATGGTTAGCTCTAGGCTTGATTAATCTTATCTATATTCTTTTTTCATTATTTACAATGACTGAACATATGGAAATGCTTGGAAATACACAAATTTGCAGAAGATCAGTGTTGTTCCAGATTTGCTTCACTTAAGAAATTATAGTAAATATGCCAGTGAAATTCATGCTCAAATAATCTGTGGTATTCTACTATATTTTTACAATGCAATGCTCCCATTCCTCTCTGTTCACAGTACAGACATTGATTTTGTGTTATCCTTACCACTTCTATTACCAAATATATTTTGTGCTCCAGGTTCTGATACCAGATGCTATTATCTTGGAAGGCACTTGATATTCCTAAGTGTAACAGCCAATTCTATAAAATGTTCCACAGGCTCCCATGCAGCATTGACAGAATTCTGTAAATTAGGAAAATCAGGCTTGACCAAGGAGGGACAAAAGGTCATTAATAATAACAATGATGAGATCTTTCTCACATCATCTAAATCACATATTTTTTAATTGTTCTTTATGGGATAGAAAAGAAAATCAGTTTTACCAGGTATCCATTGAACAAGGACAGAGGGTGATCTGCAGGCTATGATGAGCTATGAATTGTTGCCTGAAGTGGACATACATCAACACAAACTTTCAGACACGATTTTAGGCTCTAAGAGGAATGATGAAAAAGCTCTGCTCTAAAATATTGGGTAACGTGGACCTAGCAATGAAGAGAACAGGGCTCTGCATTTCTGTGATGCAGCTTTCCAAATAGCAGAATCCAAGATGAAATTTGGCTCAATGAGATTAACCTTAAATGGGAAAGCAATTTATATAGCATTTGCTCTGTAGCATGAACTGATTTTGCAATCAATGTTGATAACAGAGCAAGGATCTGTGCTGTTTTTACCTTGAGGCTTCTTTGTTCAGGAACAAAGGGATGCTGGACCAGGCAGGCAGCAGGGGGTCCCACCGTTCATCCTGTGAGAGCAGAGCAGAGTAAGCCTCGGCAGCGTCCCCAAAACTACAGGCACCTGCTTCAGTCCACCCCATGCACACAAATCCACCTGCAGCAACTATCACAGAACAAAATACCAGTTCAATTTGCAGCATGTTTATGCCTTAAATTTGTCTGGGGATAAAGCAATTCTTGTCGGCTAAAGCAACAATTCCTAGCAGAAAAGGAGTCAGCTTGGTCTAAAGAAAGCTACTGTAATCCAGAGATTATGGGAGGACCCTAATCAAGGATTGTAGATATTGTTCTAGGAACGAGTTGTGAATTACTATTTTTCTATATTTAGTCAGCATACATTCCAGAATATCCCATTGGACAGTGGTCAGAAAGCTCGTGTGCATGGATTTTGCTTGCTGCAGAATTTAATTGTGCCTTATGGGGATTCCCTTCTGTCAATGATTTGTTGGATATTGATCCATATAACTGGAGGACCTATTTATTTATTTATTTGCCGATTGATCTACAAACAGACATTTGAAAGGAAACAATTAAGAAAGGAGAGACTTCACCTTTCAAAATTCTGCTGTTAAAATGTCTGTTAATAGGCTATTGATATGGAGAAAATGGAATACACTTTCAGTGAGTGAACTGGAGGCAGAAATTTAGGATATTTTTAATTATTTTATAAGACATCCCATTATTTTTGTGGTGCACAACAGGTGCAGGGAAGATTATTCAGCCAAGGGCTGAAATTCCGAATCACGGGGCTGCAGTTCAGACAGTACCACTTTGATTATCCAAGTGTCATGGGGACACTGAATATGTTTGCATAATTAAGGCCTTGGCTAATGGTGGTGCTTTTAAATGTAATTAATAGCTTTCTGGGGATACAATTATTTTGAAAATCAAGGATATTGTGGTAATTGAGGTTCAGATAAGTGTGGTAGAACTAACAAGAGCTAGCACAAAATGAGTGCATAATTATGCAAAATATTAATTAATGAAGAAATATGAAGTCACCATTCACTTCTGATATTATCAAACATAATAGCAGATGACTTTCCAGTCACAATATGTGTGAAATTTAAGAGAGAGCATGAAAGCAAAACGACATTTACAAAATTTTGAAATTAAAAAAATATGTGTTATATTAGATATGCCAAATTCGTGGAATCATTTCACTAACAGTTTTTCTTCTTTTTCATTTGAGGGGTAGTCATCCTTACTTTGGTCAAGGTTCCTTCCTATATGTGTAACAGAAATAAGATATTTCCTTTCAGTACATTTTGAATTTTTTAAAATGATCATACAATGGTCTGGGTTGGAAGGAGCCCTAAAGATCATCTTGTTCCAACCCTCTGTCATGGGTAGGGTCACCTTCCACTAGACCAGGCTGGTCAAAGCCCCATTAAACCTGTCCTTGAGCACTTCCAGGGATGGGGCATCCACAGCTTCTCTCAAGAATTATATGCAAATGTCATGCAAATATGCATAATACAGACCCCTCTTAGAGAAGGAAAACTACACCTGCACCAAAGGCAAAGCATCACAGTGTTGTTTTCAGTTTCCCCAGGCACAGGGCAGCCCCCAGGGTTGGGGGTCAGGGGCTGCCACTATGGCTGGGCCTGGGCACGGCTGGCAGGATGGGGGGGACACAGAAAGCTGGCTTTGTGTCCTGTGCCCTTTGGAAATATGGTCCATTCTTTTCATATGCTCGGAGACAGCAAAAATGGATGTACATAGATGCTCCAAGAAAATACTAAGGGTATTAGTTTTTGCAAAATCTTCAACTTTTTTTCTTCCCCCTTTCAAAAAATAACAGAGAGCTACTGTACCCTGCTGAGACCGACATCTGTGCAGACAATTAAACCCTTTTAGACTCTGAGCAGGAGGGAAACTCAGAGGAACTGGCCCTTTTCTACTACATCCTCTGAAGGATTACAGATAAAGAAAAGATTTTGCAAATAGCTTGGCACATACATAATTACAAAGAGGTCCTGCTGATTTGTTTTTAAATAAATTTGGTTAACAATGAAGTTTTATTTTCTGAAAAATACTGATATTGGCACTTGGATCTAAAATGTAGCAGTAACATCTTTGTTGTGGACCCGTTTTGGTAGGAAGCCAGATCTAAGATGACAGAATAAGCAGCTAAGTCCTTGGGTTTTATTCTTCAAATTTCACAGGAAGTGATTTATCAAAACTTTATTCACAATGATATGATCCCAAAAGCTCAGTATACACCATTCTGGTTTTCTTCTTTTTTTTTGCCCTGTCATTTAGCTAAAGTTGGACAAGTGATGCAGAATATTTCTGTAAGGTATTTTCTCTAATTGAAGTTTTTTCTTACCTGAGATTGTAATTAAGAAAAGGATTTCAAAGAAGGAGGGATGTCGCTATGGTAGGGTTTAAATATGGGACAAGTTCTGCCCCTGCTCTGAAGCTGTTAAAATCTCAATGAACAAGGTAAGTGGTGAGAGAGGAAACAGAAAGGAAGATGAATTTCAAAGATGTAATTGCACACACCTTTTAAATAGCACATTCTGTTGAAAAGAAATGCTTCTGTTGAAATTATTCTGACCCTGGGCTGTGTATTAACAGCTCTTAGTGCCAATCACTGTATGTGCTTCTAAGTGCACATGCCATTCCACAGAAAGAGAAGTCCATACATCTATCAAATACATTTTCTTCTGGGAAATGCCCACCACCAATTTCAGGTTTCCAGGCAAACAGACAGGTTATCTGTGGTTCTCCTGCCTAGCATTCATCCTGCTTGCCTGTGCTCTCCCTTGTGATGCAGGACAAGAATGTCAAAGAAAAGGTGGGATTTTGGCACTGCTTTGGATCACTGTGATATGTAGGGGCAACACTAAGGCAAAATTTGCTGTGGGAAATATGTACCACCTTCAATTTGAGATAACAGTGTGTGACACTTCCTCTCAGAGAGAAAATCTGACCTGCCATGATTTAACCCCTTGGCGTATACTTAAACACCCCCCCTCAACAACCCTGTATTAATGCACAGAAAATGAGTTTTACACCATTTCTAAAATGTCAAACCCAGTACAATTCTCTATATCCAACTTCAGGTTTGCAACAGCCTGAGAAACTCTGCAGGCATGGATTGAATGCAAAAACATTTTGCCTTCTCTGCTCCAAGCAGTGACTTGCCAAACTGATTTACCTTGCAAGGCCCTAAACATAAACACAGCAGCTCACTCTAACACCAGCTAAGCACAATTACTCCTGCAGATTCCCAATGGAAAATGGAAAATGACAGACATTAGGACAAGTCAAGCTAATTTTCGTGAATTTTAAGAAAACATGACCTACAGCAGGAACAGTTCAATGGTGAGAAACTCCAGGGCAATGAAGGGAACTATCTCACTGTTGTGGCACTGCACTTGGCTCTCTGCACCAGAAGCCTTCCACCACTCTTCCCATTACCCATGCTACAGGAATCTGGAGGCAGAAGCTGGACAAGAGCTGAGATGAGAAAGAGGAGGGGCAGACACTGATCTCTTCTCTGTGATGACCAGTGACAGAATCTGAGGGAATGGTATAAAGTTGTGTCAAGAGAGGTTTAGGTTGCATATTAACAAGAGGTTCTTCACCAGATGGTGGTTGGGCATTGGAACAGGTTTTCCAGGGAAGTCACAGCACCAAGCCTGACAGAGGTCAAGAAGTATTTGGATGATACTCCCAGGCACGTAGTGTGATCCTTAGGGATGGTCCTGTGAAGGACCAGGAGCTGGACTCGACAATCCTTGTGCATCCCTTCCAATTCAGCATATATGAATCTGTGTTTCCTGGTCAGGGCCTGGGCCATGCCACAGCAAGTCCACCAAGATCAGAGCACATCAGTATCCTCCTTGGCAAGGGCAAGGAAGCTGCATTAAACAAAAAGCTTCTCTGCTTTCACAGGTCTTCTGCATCCCTTCCAGGCTTTGCCTCCTACTTTAAGGTCATTGCTTCATCAGGGAAATTATAAAGTAAATTTGAAGGTAGAAGATAAGGCAATTAATGTTTGGGTACAATCCCTCATGTAGCCTGCGCTGTCACCTGGGCAGTGTTTGTGCTGGGGTACACACCCTGCTGTCTGCAAATGTGAGCTGGGCTGGGAGGGGCACCCCTGGGAGAGCAGAAGTCCAGATAGGAAGAAAGGTTTGGTTATAAACATCTGAAAGCATGGGTTTGCTTCATATTTAAACATACCTCCTCTGGTCCAGCCTGGTGCACAATAACACTATGACATAAACTGTGATGGTTTCAAGAGGCACTAGAGGAAAGAAAATGAGTATTTCAGTGTGAAAAGATGAACTTTCCTATTATTTAGTGTGTCTTTAAATATCTGTGTCAAAATGTGGCTCAGATTATAAAGACAAGTATTTTTAGAGCAAGTAATTGTTTAGTTAAAGCTGAAAATTGAGTTAACTTCATAACAAGATTTATTGAACAGGTAATTATGAATGTTCATCTAATAAACACTCACAAGATGAAAGAACATTCCTGCCAAAGCAGAAATAGCGAGTTTTAGAAACCTGCAGTGCCTCCCTATGGCCAAGCACACACTGTCCCTGCTCTGGGAGCAGACTCTGCTGGCCAAGAGCCCCTCTGCTTTCAGTGTATTGTGTGTGAAGGAATTAATAGGTTGTTTAGTTATGTTAGTTATGTTTGTTTTCAAGAAGTGGCTGAAATGTGTTGTGCCTCTTCCCTGCCGTGCCCTGGGATGGTGACAGCTTTTCATTAGGGTCACAATAATAGAAACATTGAAAGAAACATTTTAAGTGTGTGTGTGGGGTCATTCTCATTACCTCAAAATTAAATGGAAGAAGTCAGTTGTAAAACAGAGGATGGTGATGCCTAAAAGTGTGATTTAATGTAATTTTAGAAGGTTTTAGAATCATATAGACTCTGTTCAGTTACCCTGATTTTAAGTCTGAATATTAAAGTCTGTTTCCCACAAACTGTAGGCCTTGTCAAGGCCAAGCTATATTCCAGCAGCCACCTGCAAGATAACAGAAGACAAACAACAGGAGAAGGCCCGAGAAGGCCCGAGAAGGCCCATCTGCCCCCACCCATGATGAAGGGGCAGATTGGCAGGACTTTTGGGTGGGCATTAGGGAGAAATGAGAACTTATGATTGGATGTCCATGAAGGGTGTAAAAACCCTAAGACTTCCTGACCTGAGGGTCAGACCCCCTTGGGTTTGATCGTGGAAGCTTCTTCTGATAAAACCCTATATGTTTCTCCATTAACTTGTCTGTAGTGTGTCTCTGTTCACAGGAGTACGAGATCACAGGCATCAATGGGACAAATGGAATGGACAGTGGCTTTTCATACACATAGTGATGCCTCAAGAAAGTGAAGCAGCATAGCCTCATGTGCAGCTTGACTACAAATAAATAAAACCCCAACCCTTGCTAAGGTTGATGATCATGTAGTAGAGCAAAAATTTCAAGATAGCCTTTATTATGAAATAATACATGGTCTGTAAATTAAGTATTCCCTAAGGAAAATCATGGCAGAAATTTTAGTCATTCCCACTCAAAGACCATTTCAAATATTGAAGAGGTGTAAAAGAAATACTTGCAGGACTCATTCTCCCTTTTCTGGTTTTCTGTTCCTATTGATGTTTCACTACCTGACAGAGACACACATATATATGTATGTGAAATTATGCATACCACAGAGGTTTATTATTGAAGTTTCCAACAACACGAAACCTGGGACATCAAAGAGCATTGGAGGGACTTTGCTCTCTGTACAGGGGAGGGTTTGACTCTTGCTGCATTTGATCCAGATGCTCCAGCCCTCTGACCATCTTTGTGATGAAAATTTTGAATAAAATTCCAGAGAAAGTTCTTATTTTGCCCAACTCCAGGTTAAGTGTCTTCTTGGTATTACCAAATTCCTCTTATGCTTTACGGGGGAGTCCTATATAGAAAGGTTAGAACAATATTCTGCTGATCAGACTTTACTTATTTCTTCTCAGATGTCTGTTCCAAAGAGCAGCTGTTGGCATTTAACATGTTGTAATGTGTCTGCTGCTACCAGCACAGGGATCCCAGGAGAAAGTGTCTCTCAGCCACCCTTTGCTCAGGACTCATCCACCTCTTCCTCAAGGAAACGTTTCTTTCCTTTTTCATGAAGCCAACCTTGAAAACGTGAGTGCAGAGGGTGTTGTGTGGCTCTTCCTCAGGAAGCCCACTATTGTTTCAGGGATGCACAATGCCCACTTATCTGCAGCAGACATCTTCCTGCTGCAACAGTGCTGTTGCAAAGGTCAATGCTCCTGAAATCCTGCTCTGTTTTTTCCTGAGAGAAGTGCTTGCAGCCCTGCAGGGAGAGTAGGAGCTGCCACGTGGGGGGCCACAGCACTGCCACAGCATGAGCAGCGACTCTCTCCCAGGTGCCCACTGATGCCTCTTCCAGGGGTAGTAGAAATCATGGCGTGCCACAGAATTTCAGCTGCTTCTCTGGCAGTTAGTGATCATTCCTCATTTATTGTCACCTGATGTGAATTCCAACTTCCACTGACAATTCCCACTCAGCACTTAGTTTGCTGTATTTCACCTTAGAGTAATGAAAGTGCTTTTCAGGGTGACATTAAGGAGTGATATAAAGTGACTATGCCCTACCCTTGTGGTCCCTTTGCAATATGTTAGCATTTTAATATAACTAGCAATTTCTGTAAAAGTAAAGTTCTACCTTAGTTACTTCATCAGTGAAAGATTAAATGTTTAATTAACACACAACATGATGTATTTCACCTTCTTCACAGCCTGAAGGCTCCAAGCTTTTTCCTTTGAGTATCAAAGTCTTCCTAGTAAATCACCATATGATACTAAAAGTAAAGACATAACAGTCTTGCTCTGTGCTTTTCCGAGCCTGATATAATTCTGATATCTTTAATAATTCTGATATCTTTATTTCTTTATCAAGTGTGAAGCATAATAATTTGCTTTAAGAGGACATAGGATAAGGCCTATGGACCACTTACATCTCCCACTACTCAGTACAGAGCCTGACCACTTTTTGTCCTTAAATGCTTTACAGTTTTTCTTAATATTTTTTAAAAATCTGAGGGAGGTGGTTGGTTAGGGGTTTTTTGGCCCCCCTACAGAGAGTACATATTTCTGAATGTTATGCAGATACTTCCTCTTACTTAAATTTACTTCCTGCTGTTTCTTCACAGATTATTACCTATTAACATTTCGGCTTGAGTAAACTATCCCAAGATGAGTCTGAGTAGGCAAGGAGCAGAGGCTGAGCCTTGTTACCTGTCTTCATCAACAGCTCAATATGAGCTCATTTATCTGAGTTTATAAAAGCACCTGTAAATAAAGATTTCTTGAAAGAGTTAAAGTAGGGGTTTAGGCTGCTTTGGGAGGACTTTTATGGCTTTCTCCACAGCATCTGGCCAGAGAATTTCAGGATACTGAGGCCTGCTTTTGCATGATGTTCTCAGATCAGCAGTGCAATAACTGGTGGAGACAGGCCTCGAAAACATAGCAATTATGATACTGTATGCCAAAAATTCTTTCTAGGCATGCTTTTTCCTTAGCTTTTCTTACTTTATCCTCTAATCATATCCATGCTAAAGTAGCTGCTACTGTAATCCAAGTTTATACCAAAATTTTATTCTCTGAGCTCCAAGTGATTTTGACATTAATGGCTTAATTCTTAAAAAACTGCATTTGAAATGTTGTAGATACTTTATTTCTCTTCCTTGAACAACAGGAATAATGACAAGAGTCAGTAAAGCACCACTTAGCATCAGGGAAACCAGTAAAGATATTGGACTCCAAAGAGCAGATTTAACTTCCAGATCTGTAGATCTGCAGAGATGTTTTATTGGATAATAGGTTGTATTTCTGATTTAGAGACAGGTTGCTTTGTTCAGTGAAGGCTGACTAGCTTCACAGTAACTGTGTACAGCTGTACTAAACTGTATTGCAGATTTACTGGGTTCCAGACAAATAGTCTGTTTTCCCAATATTTCGCGGTCAGTAGTTGCATCCCATTACTAAACTCCAACCAGAGTATGGAATAGAGATGGTGGAAAGATTAGAGGGGTATGTGCATTCTTTCAAATAGAAACCCAAGACTAAGTCAGAAACAAAAAGCTCTCAAAATGTTTGAAAAGGTCAAGAAAAAAAATGGTTGAACGTGTTTGAGCCTCTGGAACATGGAAAAGTTAGTACTTTTAACTAGTTATTAACAACGTGGATTCCCCGTCACTGGAGGTTTTTAACCTGAGCTTGGTCGTGGCACTGAGTGCCATGATCTGGTAAAGGGACTGGAGTTGGACCAAGGGTTGGACTTGATGATCTCAGAGGCCCTTTCCAACCCAATCCATTCTGTGATTCTATGAACGTGTGCATGGTCCAGGCAACAGGAACTCAGCACAGATGCTCTCCTCAGCTTAACTCTACCACCTTGTGGGTTCCCAGGAAATTACAGTTTCAATATCAAAAAGTTTGTTAGTCTAAAATAGCTGAAAATACTGTTGGATTTTTTTTGTTTGTTTCGTTGGGTTGTGGTTTCTTTTTTGTTTCTTTTTATTTGGTTGGTTTGGGGTTTTTTGCTTTTTTTAATGAATAAGTGGCATTCTGTGGACAAAATACTATCAAAGCCTTTTATTCTTTTTTTTTTTTTAACTTTATTTTCCCATTCATGGCTTTCAAAGCCATAACCATATGTATACATTCTACATATTACAGCATTTCCCAGTTATTTTACAAAATCCAACTTGATCTGTGGGAGTTTTACTGTGAAAAAAAAAGTGATACAAACCTTCTGTTGCAATTTAAGCTTTTAAATCTTGTGACAAGGAAATCAGAGCACTTAAAGAAGTGAACAAAAAAGAAACAATAGCAATTTCTTTGAGATTCCCTTTCTTTCTCCTGGCCAGTTAAGTCGTCCTTCAGTGCCAGAGATCAGTACAGTTTTGTCTTGGAACTGCAGGATTTGTATTTGTTTAGAGGGTTTTATGTGGTGGGATTTTTTTTATTGGAACTTGTTTCTTTCTTTTGCTTTTCAGAAGTGATGGGATTCATCTGTTCATTCGATGGGAATCTTACTTTGAGTGAAATAACACTGAATTTACTATTTGAATTGTAGAGGATTTTTTAAAACCCTTAAAACCATTTTTATGTGGCAGCTGCTGACTTCAGTAGGGTTTCACAAACTGCTAGGCCATGAGCTACTAAGAAATCCCCTTAATTTAAACGAAACAACAACAACAGACACAGTCACAATATGCAGTTAAGAGCACTGCTGAGTGCTCTAGCCGTTGAAGGAAAAAGCAAACATACTGTTGCAGACAGGTGTTGAAAAAATAAAACTACTAAGTTTGGACCAGTATATTTCTAAGCTATAAAACATGGCTGGAAGAACACTTAATGTGCTTTTTCGAAGCACAGCAAGTCTATTAAGTGATAAATATCAAAAGAGCAATTCAGCTCTCATTAGTGTGACTGGGAAGGCAACCGAGAATCGAATCAGGCTCACAAGATTCTGCTGCTCTCCCTGTCTGGGATTATGTGATTCTCAGAACACATTATGACTATCCTAGTCTAAACTGTTTAGTGTCAGAACAAGTAAAACTCAAATGACATGCCATGTTTAGTTTTTTTTTTATTAACACATCCTGCTTACAGTGATATGTGAGTTTCCTTGCAGCCTTGGTAGGAATCAAATGCATGGACAGAGCAAGGGAAGAAATACCTGACCGTAACTTCTGTAACCAGTAAAAAGGGGATTACTAACTCATCCCCTCTACTCAGACCCCAGTTTTTGTGCAGAAGAATAATGAAAAGGTAGGGTTTGATACCTATTGATTTAGATCAATGTTATTCTGCCTCAGTGACTGCTAAACTGCATTCTGAGAAAATATTACAGTAATGTTTCATTCCTATAACATCAAAGGAGAAAATGATGGAGCAAAAATGTTTTCCACTCTCTCTCTCCCTAAATGAAATACACAGTGGTGTTAAAAATTTGAATGCAATTGCTAAAAGGAAACAATGGGAAAAAAAGAGAACAAAAAAGGATTCAATTTACTCATTTATCAAACAGATGCTGCACCCTCTTAAGAAAAAAAAAATGTCTCAGATGAGGCAGAGGGATAAAACAAATCCTTTTTAAGATAAAAAGCAAGGAAAGTATTCTAGAAAATCAAGAAACTGAATGCCTAGCAAGTGAGATAAGAGGGGAAATTCTTATCCTTTGCCACTATATTCAACAGAATATGACTATAAGAACCCCTTCGTAATCAAATTTTGTCATGGGAAATCCAAAATTTTATTATAAGATCTAGAATTTCTAATTACTGTGCTAGTCTAGGGCCTGAAATAACTGATTCCAAAGACAAGAAGATTCCAAAATGTGCCTGTGATAAACCAGTCTGAAGCCTGACCTCTTGGGCTCCTTTCAGGATGTTCCTAATTCTCAAGAAATTTGATTCTTAGAATCCTAGAATCACCAAATATCATAAGCTGGAAGTCACCCACAAGGATAACCATAGTCCATCCCCTCACCCTTTACAGGGCAGCCCCAACAATCACACCATGTTCCTAAGCATCATCATCATCATCATCATCATGGCTAGGCTTCGCGAACGAAGATTTGGGAAGGGCACTACCCATTCTTGCTGCAAACACGCTGGTGGCTAAAAAGGCCAATACGGGATAGGCAGGTCGGGTCACAAAAGGCACAGTGGAGCGTCTCTTTAGGTGATATTGGTGAGGAACAGTTCTTCCTGCACTGTCTTTTTTTCTCAAGACTGACTCTGTGTGCATTCTCAAAGGAAGCAGCAGCGTCGTTAATGGTGTGTCTCCATGAATCCCTGTTGGAGGCCAGAGTGGACCACTGATGGCAGTCGATATGGCCAAGGCTGAGGTGTTGTTTCAGAGAGTCCTTGAATCTCTTCATCGGGGCTCCTCTCTCGCGGCAGCCGGTGGCAAGTTCACCATAGAGCACAATCTTCGGGAGGCGGTGATCCTCCATCCTGGAGACATGCCCTGCCCAGCGCAGCTGTGTTCTCATCTGCTACATTTGCACAGGCTGGAGAGGACAGTCTGGTTAGTCTGTTGTCTATCACACAGTCACAGAAGGCTCCTGTGCTGTGCAAGCACAGAATGAAAGCCGTGAATGCCAAGCTAGTTTGTAATGTGTTTTAAAATAGGATTTATCTAATAAATAAAAATTGAGTTTGAGATTGAGTTTGGGGAGTAGTGATACAAGGATTCTTCACAGCATTTAACTTAATCCTCTATGAATGCTGATAAAATATCCCTGCTCAGGGAGCAGTCTGTCCACAGTACACTGACACAAGTGGACTGATAGAACTCAAAAAATGAGTTGATGAATTATCCTCATTCTATTAAGGTGTTTTTAGTGGCTCTGCGAGAAACTGCATAGTCTTGGTCAAATACCATTCCAGATCTTCATCAGTGGTCTAGAAGGAAATAAAGTTGATTCAGGTGACAGCAAAATACGTGGTGTAGCAAAATGCAAAGTCAGTTATTCAGAGTAATTTGGAATGTTTTTTGACTGAGATACAGCACACACCACATGAAATCATAAAATGAATAGTTGTGTCCGCAGACAAGCTGCACTATTGGTTGTCTTTACCTACTGGGAAGCTAAAATGAGAGCAAAATGCATTTTAATACATCATTAAGTTGTGTATATAGGAAAAAGGAGCACCGAGATTGGAGCTGTTGTTATATCTCTGGGACACACTGAGATTGTTTTTAAATTACCTAACTGTTATCTTGACTAGAGCATTCCCCAATCCAGTGATGATTAGAAGTAAATGGATTACTGCAGGTAGGGGTACAGGAATATCTTCCTAGAGCTGTGTGGTGACTTTTCCATTATATACCATCCTAGTGAGACTAGAAACTACTTCCTGGGAAGATCTGTGAATTCATAACCAGTTCCTCTTCTGGCTGCAGAATACAATTCTCTGCCTGTTGTGATGTCCAATTGTAAGCCTGAGACACCTGAGGACTGTGTGAGATAATAGGTACACATTCAATTTTTATTTAGCTTACCAAGAGAAAAAAATTGCTTACAAACTTTTTCTTCCCCATAATGCTTTTCATTTCATTCATCTGCCCTCCACTTGCTTCTCTATATTCTGTGCCTTCCAGCACAACATTTCAGCAGCATCGTTGCCTACTTTAGACAAAACAGCATTGGAAACACATTAAACATGACAGCCAGATGTGTTGATCTGTTGACACTGGACACTGAAGTAATTATTAAGACTTTGCAGTGGAGTGTAAACTGGACAGTGTTGGGATTAGATTGCTTTTTTTGCATCTGGAGGTGAAAGCCTGATGAAGTGTTGGGCTGTGTTATCAACAGAGCTGGAGGAGGGACAAAAAGTGCAAAATGACCTTTTCTTCACCTTATTTCCGTTCTCACAAGCTATGAGTGGTGCAGCAGTCCTTAGCACAGCCTTAACTCCATCTAAATTTATTTGTGTTAATCTAAAAGGGGTCAAAACTCAACCCACACTTATGCTGATGTAACACCACTGAAATGAACAGAGCAACTCCTGACTTAGGGTAATGCATTCTGAAATAGAAGTTGGCTTAGGAGGTCTCTCTGTCATGGTTTACTCACAGGCTGTAAGATCTGCACAGAAGAAACAGATCTACATGTGAAGTTTTCATTTGGTTTCAGGGAAGAATTTTGGGAGTTCCCCTGAATTTTAAGACCTCACTTCCAGAGCCACCTTCTTCTAGACTAGGCTGTTCGAAGCCCTATCTAACCTGGCCTTGAACACTTCCAGGGATGGGGCATCCAAGGCTTCTCTGGGCAACCTGTTCCAGTAGGTTTGTTTTAGTTTCAGCCTGAGTAACAGGGACAAACTGCTGGGGGTGATTAATGATTTCTTGCCTGCTTCCTAACCCACCGAGATCCTCATAACTACCCTCCCACAAGGTAGGATGGGAGTTCTCCCTGCAGCAGCACTGATCTCATCTAAGCTGCTCAGCTGGACATGGACTTGGGAGTCACTGGGGATGACCCTGTGGCTGGCAAACAGTTGTCTTTTTGGGTTTTGGTTTTGTTTTCTTCTGCCTTAGGCAGTCTTTTTATCACTGATTTGTAGAAACAAGCCAGTGTTTGTGACAGTCACATCCTAATCTTCAGATAAACCAATTGTTCATCTTTCATGAAGCAAAACTGTGGCAGTGACAGAGGGGAGGCTGTATCCCTAGGGCTGTATTGCCCTGTCCCATTAACTCATTTGAAATACATCTTGCTGACAGTACCAGTGACAGAACAGGCAGGTTTATGTTGCTTAATATCTACCAAAGCTGCTTCAATTTAAATAGGCTTTTTCTTAGGCCTTAAAACACTTTTTTTTCCAAAAAAAAAAAAAAAAAAGGAACAAAAGCTGTTTTCAAAACATCTTCCAAATTTGGCTATATTTTATCTAGCTCACATTAAAAATATAATACACCTGCAACAAGAAAGTTATTAAAAAAGGTTGCCTGAAATTGTTTTGATAACAGAAAATCATCTGTAAATTTTGTATAATTTTTGTAAATATTTTAATTAACACCCCCCCTCCCTTTCTGAATCCTATGACATGGAATTTTTGATATATTGAAACACTTCAGGAACTTAAAGGGTGAGTTTTTTTTCTTTTGTGGGTGACTTATATCTAGCAATACATCTAAGCTTTCTTTACATCTATAGCTACAAAAGGCCTAAGCAAATTCTGTTTCTGAAACAACTTGTCAATATTTACAGTCATTGTATCAGATCACTGATACAATTCCAAACATTAAATTTCACAGCCTATAAACTGACAAATAGATATTGTTTGATTCTTTCTCATGTATGTTGCAAAATTTTGCAGTGTATCAGTTTCTGTTACTATATTGCACGGGGCACACATCATAATTTTGGTATCTAGTATTGACAGGCATTATTTACTAGTGGCCAGAGTAGCATAAACCTGCTGCTTTAAAACCTATTGTGGAGATATTCTCCTGTTTTCTAGATATTCTCCCTCCCCCNNCCCCCCCAGCTTAAGCCATTTTGTTTACCTCAGGAGTACAGCATTTAAAAGGCTCATGTTATGCTTCCATATATTTGAATTTCCAGACATACTTTTGTAGCAGCATTTCTAATTTTCACATTTGAGGGAAGAGCCCAGAGGGAAGCACAAACTGGGGGCACAGAAAAGTTTGAACAATGCCAGAATAAGATTGTGTCTGTTCCACACACAAAATAGTCGGTTAATGATTCATTGTGACCTATTCACCAGGGAAAGGACCAAAGTCCTTTCATTCAGGGGGTGTCAGAATGTTTGTCAGTGGTGTGGTTTTGATTTGGATATCAAATCTAGCAGATATGAAAAATCCCCATCTAGTGAGGGAAAAACTCCAGTGATTAAGATGTGGTGACTGCTTGAAGATCTATTCTAGTGCAGGCTGATGTTAACTTATGTTGGTAATCCTCCCCCTCCAACACATATAATCTTATTTCTTTGTGAATACAATGTTACTGTTGTTTTTTGCTGACTCTATAAACTCAGGGCATTTTTGTAACACAAGTAGAGAAGTCACATTTCTGTGCTTTCGAGGAGACCCAGTGAATTGCTCGCTGCAGGCAAGGGTCGATGCACGCCTGTAGGTGGAGTTAAATATCAAAGAACTGGTGCAGACCTTAGCAGCGTTATGGATCCAGGCAGGCAGACGGGACTGATGGTCCGATGTTAGTTTTCGCATCGATTTACTGCCCAGCTCCTTGCAAGGGCACTGGAAGTGTTGACACGAAGAATAGTTTGTAGATAACTTTCTATCTCCAACTGAACTACTGTAGCTTGGAAAAGCAGAGCACTTTGAGGCACAAAAGTCTTTCTCAGGGTCAGTAGCAGGCAATGAAAAGTGCAAACTAAATACTGGCTGAGGGCAGCTGTGTCCCAAAGGAAAAATACCCCGTGACAACAGCACTGGCAGAGGGTCTCATGAAGGGAAGGATGCTGAGCACCAGGCTCCCCAACCCCACTGACCCTGAAGCTGGCTACAGCATCCACGGGGTCAGGGCTGGTAGTGAATGTGAGGTTCTATCCCTAAAGGAAACAAAGATTTTCAAGATCTATTGTCCCAAAGTATCTCTTTGTGTTAGATGACAATAGCATCCAGGGACAGGAACCAATGCTTCTTCCTTACTATCCATTTCCAGTCAAGACTGCCACTAATGATACCCTTTTTTTCATCATATCCATGAGACTAGGGAGGAACAAACTGCCTTTGCCACCTTATCTTCACACCCTCCTACCCTCTCCTCCTCTCTTTTCACCTCTTTTGTCACTTTTCTGGCTTTTCCGTGCTGGAAAATCCACTACCAGGTTCATTAACTCCCTCCCAAGGATAAATAAACTCTACATTTTATGATTTTTTACGTGGCCACACAGGATTCACATTGTCAGCTTAATTGCTGTCTGTAGGTTTGTCTTTATATCCTCGGTTGTATTTAAAGGTCAACACGTACAAACTTGAAATCTTTACTTTCAGCGGCACTGCGGGGAGATGAGATTAGACGCTTTCCCAGTTATGGGGATGGAGGATTCTGGGTACTTTTGATCGGGAGGGGAGGACACAGTTTGGGACCGAGGATACAGTTTCCTTGGGATGCTCCCGCATGCCTCTGCTGCTTCACCGTTGCCGCGCGCAGCAGGACAGCAGAGGGCGCTCGCGGCCCGCGGGAAGGGCCGCGCGGCGGAGCTTCTTCCCGGGATAACGGGTCCACTAAGTTTCTTCACGAACTGCTGTAAAAGTAAGAGGCGGTGCGGCGCCCGCCGTCGCCACGTTCCTCGGTGTGCAGAACATCCCGTCCGGGAGTTCCCAGTTCCCTCCCCGCCCTAGGCAGGAGCGTTTCGAGGGGGACCCATGCCTCCCTCCCGGGACGGCAGAACGGCAACCCCCTTTCCCTCTCGTCCCATTCCTCGCCGGGGCGGCCCCTCAGGTGCGGGGGGCGGGCGGTGGGAGGGTCGGCGGTGGCGCGGCGGCCAATGGGAGCCCGTGGGGGGAGCTGGCCCCGGGCGTCAAGAGGGCCGGGATTCATGAGCGCTGGGCAAAGTTGGGACCGGGCGGCCGCGCGTTCTGGAGTCGTTCTGCCGCCGAGCGCCCGCGCCCGGGAATGCTGGTGGGGAGGCGGCCAGCGCGGAGCAGCGGCGGGGCGCGGAGCTCCGGCCGGTAGCGGCGGCGGCTGCTGACCGGCGATGCAGCGCGGCGCACCCGGCCGCCCCCCAGCCCCGGAGCGGCGGCGGCGGGAGGAGCGGCGGCAAAGCCAGAGCGTCCCGTGAGCGCGGCGTGCCGGGGATCTGCTCCCGTCCGTATCCGGAGCGCAGCGTCCGCGGGTGAGCAGAGAGGCGGCAGGGAGGGAAGAAAGCGGGAGCGGCGGCGCCGGGTCGCCGTCTCGGGGCGCTGCGTCCCCAGGTCGCCATGGGCCGCCCCG
>VWZD01007548.1:0-17410 GCA_013396695.1 Sakesphorus luctuosus | reverse complement strand
GCAAGCAGGCTAGCAGGCTGGCAGCCCGAGCCCGTCCCGGCAGCAGGCAACTGACGCCCCCAGCCTCCCAGCCCCCTTCCCCCCAGCCGTGTCTAGTCCCCAAACACAAAAGAGACAACCTGCCCCCACCCAAGTAATCAGCAGTTAACGACTCTTTTTGTTAACTCCTGGCATGGACAGTTAGTGGCAGGGGAGAGAATTTACATAAGAATTCCAAACTACAACAATCATTTATAACAGAGGGAGAGCAGCTAGGAGCACTGAGGGCAGGGCTCAGGCTTTCCCAATGTTTCTGGAGTTGTTGTCTCCCTTCCACATAGAAAAGGGGCAACAACCCTGGGGTATCTCTAAGGAGGTGGGGTGTCCATCCACAGCCCTGAAGATGTGGGTGTTGCTGCACTGTGGTACCTGGAGAATGTGACTTCCCACATTCTCACTTCTCACACAGCCTCTTCCTCAGCTGGTGCTGGAAGCAATCCAGGGACCAGTGGTACTCTGGGATGTTCTCTTGGCTGGAGTTGGTGAGGCAGGTTTCCCAGGAGCACGTGTCTCGAGAAACGTGGCTGGATTTTTACCCCTTTCCTCCTGAAATGGTGTGGGATTTGCCCCTTTCCTGCCAAAATGAGGGTGAGTTTGACCCTTTCCTCCCAAAATGAGTGGGTTTCACCCTTTACTCCAAAAAGAAGATCCTTTTCTCCTGAAATGCTTCACAGTTCTCGCTCTGCCGTGTTTGGGCAGCTCTCAGGGATGGACTGAGGAGCTCCCTGGGAACAGCAATCCATGGGAGGACCCCTGAGGTCTTTGCAAGCGCCATCAGGGTGGAGAGAGGCACCTGTAGGAGCTCAGCCCCCAAAGCCACATCAATCATCCCCTGCTGGGAGCTCCCCCCTCCTGCCCATCAGGGATTGCCACTGCCCAGGAGCTGCTCCCTGCTGGAAATACAGGGGGAATATGCTCCAGTCCCTGCCTGGAGCTGGGCTGTCATGGATTCAGGGGAGTTTTACGATGCACTCAAAGGGGGGTTACCCCTGTTGGATGACTCATCTTGTTCCTGCAGCAGGATTTCCTGCAGAGAAGGGATCCAGCCCCATCAGGGACATCAGCCCCTTTAAACCCATTTCCCCCAAGCAGAACCCCCCTGGGATGGGGCACAGCAGGGCTGGCACAGATGGTGGTCAGTGCCTCGGCCTGTTCCTGCCCCTGGGACATTGGGATCTGGGATAACTGGGGGTTTGGCCCCTCTGGAGCAGGAGAAGAGCCCAGCAGGGGGGTGGACTCATGACCCTCCAGGGTCTGAGTCGTTTCCATGTGTCACCATTGCCACAGGAGGCACAAAGAGCCACTGATGAGGGTGAAGCTGCTCCAAGGAGTGTGAAGTGGCTCTGGGGGGAGAGAGGAAGGTGATTGAAGGGCTCCTGAAGGTACATCCCTCACATCCACCTCCTCTTCCACTTCCACCTCTTCTTCCTCCTCCCTTTCACTGCCATGGACTAATAGAGATATTATGATGTAAATATAATATATATTCTATATTATCTATATTTTTATTATCATTATTATAATTACCAGAATATTGATATTGTATTTGAATATTAATAAAACATGAAAATATTTTAAAATTATATTTAATTATAATAATTTTATTATATTTTAATTACATAATGTATTTTTATTCAGTTATTAATTAAATCTATAATTATTTTAGTTACCACGTATTAAAACTATTGTTAATTAAATTTTTCATTATTAAATTGTGGTTGATTAATTATTATCCCACTGTGCCCTGTGATCCCAACCCTTGGTCTGCAGAGTGTTGCCAGAGGAACATGAAACCGTTTCACAGACCGCAAAACCTCAGGGAGAGGGATCAGGGCACAAAACGGGTCTGAAACGAAGCAAAGCTGCTTTTTATTCCAAAAGGCCTTGGATACTCCCACCTGGCGGGTGGTGGATGTGTTGTCCACCCATCTCCACTCCTGCTATGACCTCACTCCAACCCACACTGGCTGCAGGTTCCTGCCTGGAACAGCCTTGGGGTTCTCCTGGGAAATGGAGGTGACCACTTGATCAAAAAATATCTCTGTGGAGAATTTTGTGGGATGCAAATCCACTGAGTAAATGTGATTCCCAAATCCATGGGACACAAGTGTCCCTGTGCCCTGCACACCACTCTAAACCCTCCTTACCCCCCTGTCCACCTGAAAAGTGATGACTTTGGGGTCCTTTTCAAGCCTCCTTGTCCCTATTTCCCATTTTTGTCTCATTCTGGAGCACCACCAGCTGACAGTCCTGATCTTCACAGCTTCTCTTGCTGTGAGCCCAGCTCCCCAACTCCTTGGAGCCAGGAGCTCAGGGAACTCAGGGGGTGCAGCAGCCTCAGGCACCTGGTGATGGGGCGGAGCAGCTGGAAGCTCCTGGAATGGGCTCAGTTTCCAGCCCTTGGCAGGACTGGGAGTCGGTGGCCGTGGGACCCTCCAGCCGTGGGCTCCTCCCTCAGCCCCTTCCCTCCCCTCCCAGCTATGTTGGCTCCCCTGGGGCTTCCTGGGGCTGCTTTTGGCCACCAAGGGAAAGGTTTTGGAGGCAAAACTGTACCTCTTCTGAAGGTTTTCCAGCCTCCCCTGTTCCTTCTCTGCTCTTTTCAAGCCCAGATCTTATTTTAGAGGCTGCCAAACCCAACTTTCTCCCTGAGTTTGGAAACCTCAACACAGGGATGAAGAAGCAAATGGACTCCAAAGGTAACAGACCCAAAAGTCTTCCCAGAGCCTGAAATAAGCATTTCTCTGCCAAAATACACTCACTGTGACATTTCCTGGCTGGAGAAGGTCCATCCCCAGTATGCATCAGATTAGCACAAACTATTTCCCTGGTCATGACAATTTCTGAGAGCATCATTAACCTTGGACACCTTCTCACATCATGACTGAGGTGAGTCTGGCCCCAGGAAATGGCCCCAGCTGGGCCTTTTATCTGTTTTTTAAAACCATATTTCTACATTCTACAACCTCCTGGGGAAATGAGGCTGGCCACAGCCCTGGAAAGGGAGCTCACCAGGAGTAGAAACACCTGCAGGGTCAATAGTTGGGCCAAACAGGAAGAAAAGAGGTGGAAATTCCTTAAATTGATTCAAAAAGCCTTTAATTGAGGTTCTTGTTTTGAGGTTGAAGCATGTCAGGGGCTGGAGCTCTGCAGTCACAGGTAGATGAGGAGACAGGTGCTATTGGGTGATCATTAAGAAAATGATCAAAAGGGCTGGAGGAAACCACACTGGGTCCTCCTGGACTGTCTGGGGTCACCTTGGGGACCCTCTGAGCAGAGTGATCCCCTCCTGCACCCCCAAATCAACATTTTTGGGTAATCTGCCCTCCCCAGCTGAGGAAGAAAAGCTGGAAAAGCTGTGGAAGGGGCTGAAAAGCAGATAGAGCTTGAGGGTATAGCTGCAGGAAAATTCGCCACAAAAAAACCCCAATAAGATAAACCAAAATAATTATTTATTCTTTTAATACTTCCTGTTTTTGTTTTGCAGGACGTTGGGGCCGGGAGGAGCCATAAGAGGGGAGCTGAGAGAGAAAATTTAATTGGAGAAGAAAGTTTTAATTATGGGGAGAAAACTTTACTGATGGAATTTTAATAGGGGGAGATTGGTTTAATTGGAAAGGAAATTTAATTGGGGGAGAAAATTCTAAGGAGGGGAGAAAGCATTACTCGGAGAGAGCAGTTTTTATTTGGGGGTGATTGGGGAGAAACCTTTAATTATGGGGAGAAATTTTAATTTTCAGTTCATTATAATTAGAAGGGAAACTTTATTTGGGGAAGAAAACTTTGTTGGAGGACAAACCTTTGAGGAAGAAAATTTTAATTATGGACCAAAAAGTTTAATTGGGGGAGAAAATTTAATGAGGAAGTTTGATCATTAGAAGGAAACTTTAATTATGGGAGGGACTGTAAATGTAATTGTTCAGAGGAAACTTTACCTGTTTATTCTCCCTCGAATCCTGCTCGTACAGACGCAGGAGCCTCTGTGGGAGCCTGTGCAGAATTCAGATGGCTTTGGGAATAATTCAGGGGTATTTTAGGACAATTCTGAAGTACCCGAGGAGCTTTCAGGTATTTTGGAGGAGTCACAAGTATTTGAGGAGGTTTCTGTTATTTGGTGAGAATTTAGAGATATTGACGAGGAAGGAATTCAGACCTATTCTGGGAGGAATTCGGGCGTATTTTTGAGCAATTATTCAGGGATATCAAGACACGCATGGGTCTCTGTCTGTGCTTCCCTCCTAGCTCAAATCTGCCCAAAGACACCCAAACCTGCTGTTCTGCCCCAAATTTGCCGCCAGTGGTTCCCCCACTGCTCCAGTGCTCGGCTGGGTTTGTGACACTGAGATGCTGCTGCTTGGCCAGGCAGGTCATGGGGTAAACACGTCCCGGGGCTGCCCCACTGATCACCTGGTGCAGTTCTATTAGGTACCAGGTGGCACAAACCCTTCGTCGCAGATGTTTTATTCCATGTTTTTTCGTCCTGTTGTGTAGCTCCTTCAGTGACACAGGGCGGTGAAGATGCCTCAGTGTAGTTCTTTTATTGTATTTTATTCTATGTATTGTATTCCGTTCATGCTTCCTGTCCCTCGGTGCTGCCCTTTTGTTGCTGCCTGGTAATGTGGCTTTTTTGGGGACATCAAACATTGTCCGACCTCCACAGTGCCATCCTGCTGCTCCTTTGGGGCAGCTCTTTTAGACATGGGACAGAGAACCTTAGAGTGGTTTTTTTATTCTATTTATTTTGTTCTCTATGTTTAATTCTAGTCACACCTCACCCTCCCCCCAGTGCAGCCCTTTGACAACACCTGACAGCAGGTCCCTCGGGGCAGCTCTGTTAGTGACTCAGGGCATCTCTTTTAGTGTATTTTATTCTACTCTCTATATTTTATTCCATTCACACCTTCCATGCCCCACCCAGGGTGACTATTTCATCGCCGCTACTCCTCGCTCGTCCTGTGGTGCAATTCTTTTAGGTACCGAGTGGCCGAGACTCCCCCAGTGCAACTATTTTGTTATACTTTGCTTTATTCTCTGTATTTTATTCTACTCAGACCTCACCTCCCCATCTCTGGTGACTCTTGACGGGGCCTGTCCTGCAGTGCGGCTCGTCAGTGATGGCTGGGACCCCTCAGTGCCAATCTCTGTTCTATCTACTTCATTCTCTGCTTTTTCACACTTTGCTTGTCCCGCGGGGCGGCTCCTCAGTAACACAGTGGGGCAGGGACTGCTCGGGGCAGCTTTTTATTCCATTTGTTGTACTCTGTTGTCTGTAAATTTATTGCATTCCCCATCCATCCGTCCGTCGGTGCAGCTCTTCCAGACACGGGAGGCGCAGACCCCTCGTTGCAGCACATTCATTATATTTTCCTCTATTCTCTGTATTTCATTCCATCCCCACCCGCCTGTCCTGTGGGGTGGCTCATTCAGTGCCACGGCCCAGCAGGGACCCCTCGGGGCGGCTCCACCAGGGCCCTGTCTGCCACCACCACTCCCCAGGGCCCTCCCTGCATCCTGACGGGGCTCGGACACTGCAGAAGGCTCCTTTGTTCTCCTTCTCCTCTTTCCTCCTCCTCCCTCTTTCCTCCTCCTTCTTCCCCCTCCTTCCCCCTATTTCCTCCTTCCCCCTCCTCCCTCCCCCTNCTTTGTTTTCAGGGTTTTATTTTAATTTGGCAAGTTCTCAGGGTTTTCTTGGTCTTTTGTTTCTGTGTGGAAGGGGATGGGTTGGTTGTTTTCACAGCTACTTGTCTTACATACTTGGTGTTCTTCCCAGGAATTTTCCCAGGAGCACATTAACCTGTGTAGAAAAAAAATCACTGAAGAGTATCTTAATATGGGGATAAAAATAGTCCCCCAGGAATGATACAGGATGAGTTTGTATTATTTATTTAAGAATTTCAGGCACTCAGTGAACAGCTTCAGCCAAGTTTTCTAAGTGACAGAGGAGCTCTTTTCTCCAACTGTGCTCACCTGAGGCAGTTTCCAATCCTTCATTTGTGATTCAGTTTGGTGGAATGATAATAAATGAATTAAATGCATTTCTAGACCATCACCTACAGAATTGCTGCTGTGGTTAATGTCAATTACAGGAAGGCAGAAGTACATGAAAGGGCCACCTGTGAGCAAAAGGTATTTTTTACTTTCAGTGTTCTCTGAATTTTTGTTACTAGTTTTCTGTTTCCCCAATCAACAGAATGTTTGGATGACCCTTGCCAAAGAAATCGGAGCCAATATGATGTGTTTGTCGATGGCTACCCCATCGAATCCATTTTGTAAGTGCTCGGTAGGAGACCCTCCACTCTCCAAAGGTGAATGGGTCACTTCTATAAGAAAGTATCTGCCTTCTTGCTCTCACCCTGATAATCAGAAAATAGTGCTGAAAGATTGCAGAGGCTTAGAAGGGAAACCAAAGGGATGGCATAAAAATTGCTTTCCCATTCTCCACTTAGAGCCCCAAGAATTAGATATAATGGACAACTTAACTGCCCCCTTTTGTGTTTATTTTTACCCTCCTGATCCACTTTGAAGACCCTTTAGCCTTTGATGTGTCCCCCACAGGAGTTTATGAAAATGAGTTTTTGGTGTAGACAGCACAGTTATTTTACTGTTAAAACCGAGTTTGATGTAGTTGGGTCTGCCAGATGGATTGTTTATAGTGTGGAGACAAAGAGCATGGAAAGGTATTCCGAGACGTGCAGAAGGTGGACCCTGTAACTTTGGCAAACTTACCCTGTCTAACCCTTTTACCCAACCAATCCCTTGAATGTTCTGTTCATGTACATGTTGACAGACATGTTTTTACAGAGAATTGTGATTCTCACATAACATTTTGAATGAAAGCACAAAGAGTTTTCGGTAGCTTAGTCTCTGGTATTGGTACTGCTCATGCCTTAGTTATGCTTCATAAGTTAGGATGTTGGTTAGTACAAGTTGCAAATGCAACCAGTTTAGCCTTAGAACAACTGTGAACAACGTTGGCTGCTAAGGGCAAGCCATGCTGCAAAATATTATTGGCCCATGGACATAGTTGTGAAGAATTTAAAGGGCTCTGTTGCGTGAACTTCAGTGGCCACTCTGAATCAATACATCAGAGCATAAAAAAGCTGAAAGAGCTTACAGTTCGAGAAAAGTGATGATCAAGAGGTTAAGTAGTTTGTTTAACTGGCTTGGTATGTTTGACATAGGAAAGCCTTTATCATTATATGAATGAGTCTGTGGTTTCCTGTACTATGCTTTGTGTTCTGTGTTTATCTTGCATGTAGCATATAATTAATCGCAGTTTCACAGAAGTCTGTGTTGCAGCTTGAAAACAAAAAGGGGGGAGATGTGGGGCTGCAAGTTTGGTGTGAAACCACAGAGATGCTTGAAGATGTCAGCTGGAAGCCATGGGCTTGGAGCAGAAGCAAAGGAGATCTGCTTGCACTCAAGGCCTGAAGTCTGACTCCTTCTGTATCAGAGTTTTCTCCTGCTTGCACTTATCTGTGGCTGTGGGCGTGGCTTAAAAGACTGTTAACTTTCCTGGGTAGTGGAAAAGTACCAGCTTGCATGCCCCTCCCCCTACTTTGCATGCTCCTCTCCCGAACCCTATAAATTGCAGTTTGTAGCTAATAAAGGTCTCCATTTGTACAAGCAACCTGAGTCTGTGCCTCAGTAGTCACAAAAAGTGCCCACAAGGCAGCAAAAATTACAAATCATCAAAACCCTCCACGCAGACACTCAGACCAACCCCGTGGTGGCAAAAGCCTCACTAAAGCAGCTGTAAAATTGTGACTTTTGGTGTTTATCACCCCCTTCCCTTCAATATGCTATGTTTAGTTAATCAGGTGGTTATTCCAGCCCCCCAAAGACAAGACTATGACCTGAGTGCTCAGTCCTGGCCCAGCCCTGCCATTGCTCCAGCCACTGTCAACTCCACCAGCCCCAAGTTTTGCAGCCCAGAAGCTCCTTTTCCAGAACTCCCCCTCACAGTGGAGCTCCGGAGACTGGGATCAGCTTCCTGGTTGTTATAGGGTTACATAAGTGAGCCTAATTTAGGCTTTTAATCCAGGGGTAGGCCTGGAGCTGTCAGCTGACTTGAGCTAGGCTGAGATAACAGCTGACAATTTCTAGCCAATAATATTGTATTCTATACCATATTATGACATCATTCTCCAAAGTAGTAAAAGCCTGGGTAGGAGTGGCTTAGTCAGTTGCTTCTTAGCCTTCCTCTTGGGAGGATGCATGATGCTGTCCCAGGGGGGAATGGAGAGGGCCAGGCCCACCACTGGCTCACCAGTTATCTCAGGGAAGTAAAATGCGTTGTTCTGGTTCTCTCCTTTCTGCTTGGATTTGTCTTTTAAAGTAATGTGTAGTTAGGATAGCAGAATTTGTGTGTTCGTTAAGAAGTGGGGAATTGTTTCTTGTTGTTTCTAAATTGTGTGAGCATGTATTGTACTTTCTTCTAATCTTTTCTTTCTTTCTGTAAAAACACATGTGGTGTTAGCATAAACGTAGTTTGCAAGTTTTTTTCCCCTCTCCTTTTTCCTTTCTTTGGTGGGTGGAAAGAGGCCTTTGTCTCTGTACTTGGGGGAGTTGGCAGTTTGCTAGCTCAAACTGGTGCTGCTTAAAAAGGAGATCATGGAGACTAGGAACAGACTTTTGGCACTGAGTTAGTTACTGGCACACCCAGGGGAGAGACAAGATATCATTAACCAGGACAGGAACTTGTCCTCATGGCCCACTGTTGAACACTGGGCTATTCTCCAGCAGCTTTGTGATTTTGTTCTCAGTGTATTTCCTGGCCAAGAGCAAGGGGTGCAGAAATCAGCTGCAGAAAGTTGTTTGCCTTAACCTTGATCCTAAAGAGCTCCTGACCAAGGGAGCTGTGCCTCCACTTTGGAGGGACTGGAATGTTCATGGTTCATGGCTCCAACACTCTTTAGTTGCAAAAGCAGTGGGTGCTTTGCTGCCCATGGGCAAAGGAACCATCCAGGGGCAGAGGGGGGAACACTCACCCCTGGAGAAGACAGACTGGGTTTGGAGCCAGGGAAGGGAAGCGATATTTTTATGCTTTTATATCCCTACAGACAGGAACCAAAACTTTTCCAAACCTACTTTATATTAAAACAAAATAGTTCTAAATCCTACATATACAGATATATTGACAAAGTAATCTGGCCCAAGGGATGGGTTAACAGGAACCTGGATCACCTTCCCTTTCAGGGGGGTCAGGACAGGTGACAGACACGAGGAAAGCTTCTGGCAGCTACTCACAGAACCCACTCCTGGAGCCCCTCTGCTACCAAAATCTGGCCACACAAACCCAATACACTTCCCAGCATGGATCACCTGGAACGTGGGTCACCAAGTCTGTGCCCAGGATGGATCACCTGGAATGTGGGTGTGGGGTGATAGCCCTGATAAACTCTTGATGAGTTGAGGGAAACGCCTGAGCCCCCTGGAGTGGTGCTCCCAGAACCACTGTCCCAGCTGCTTTCCAAAAGTGCTAAAGACAGACTGATAAGATCAGTACTAAAGCCACTCAAACCATCTAAGAGGAAAAAATGGTGTAAGAGTGATTGGGCATGAGCAAAAATTAAGAGAGAAATGCCATTGTCTCTGCAGGGGTAGCTGACAGGAGCTGCCCCATCTCCTCCCACCTCTTCAGACAATGCAGGGGGCAGAAAATCATGTACTCTCTATATTTTAATACAATCACACAGCTAAACGTTATCACTGGCAATGCAAACCCCACAGTAACTGTCACGTACTTGTATTAATAAAAGTTATTTCGGGAAATGCTATCAAGAAATTTATTTTCTTGCTATTAAGTGTTGTCCTCACAGCAGAGTGTCAAAGACGCTTCCAGCCTCTGGGTTGCCCAGTTTTAGGCAGGCAATGTTGGGTTCGTAAGACTTCAGTTTTTCTGGAGACGCTTACAGCTAATAAGTTCTCCCTGGCTAAAGTGTGGTCCTCACAAGAAGGTCAAAAATCTTTTCAGCCTGCGTTCTCTCCACTGTCAGGCAGGCAGTGTTGGGTTCATAAAGCTTTGATTGTTCCAAGAATGCTCATAGCTGATAACTTCATATTAATACAGGTGCAACAAGAAATCTTTGCATTTCTGCTCCCCCTTTTCATGTGACAGTGGGTCACCAGGTCTCTGCGAAACAGTGCTCACCAGAAATGTTGGTCAAGTCTTTAACCAACATGGGTCTTCAGGTTTCTGCCCAATATGGGTCACTGTGGGTCATCCAACATGGGTCCTCCGATGGGTGATGGGAGTTGGAACAGCAGATGAAGCCCTTCCCGTAGTCGGAGCACTCATAGGGCTTCCCTTACTGGTGGGTCTGTTGATGTTGGGTCAAGGTAGAGCTGTGGGTGAAGCTCCCTGTACTCAACGGGCCTCTCCCCAGTGTGGATGCACTGGTGCCTGACAAGGCTGGATCTCCGGTTGAAGCTCTTCCCGCAGTCGGTACAGCCGAAGGGCCTCTCCCCCGTGTGTGTCCGCTGATGCCTGAGGAGACATGACCTGGTCTGAAACTTCTTCCCACACTCCCCACACACGTAGGGCCTCTCCCCAGTGTGAATGCGCTGGTGGGTGAGGAGGTCAGACCTCTCTCTGAAGCTTTTCCCGCACTCCCCACACATGTGCGGCCTCTCCCCGGTGTGGATACGCTGGTGGCTGACAAGGCTGGAGCTCCGGTTGAATCTCTTCCCGCAGTCGGTGCAACGGAAGGGCCTCTCTTCTGTGTGCGTGCGCTCATGCACGAGGAGATGGGAGCTGGTCTGAAACCTCTTCCCACACTCTCCACATGCGTAGGGCCTCTCCCCAGTGTGAATGAGATGGTGGGTGAGGAGGTCAGACTTCTGGCTGAAGCTTTTCCCACACTCCCCACACATGTGCGGCCTCTCCCCGGTGTGGATACGCTGGTGGCTGACAAGGCTGGAGCTCCGGTTGAATCTCTTCCCGCAGTCGGTGCAACGGAAGGGCCTCTCTTCTGTGTGCGTGCGCTCATGCACGAGGAGATGGGAGCTGGTCTGAAACCTCTTCCCACACTCTCCACATGCGTAGGGCCTCTCCCCAGTGTGAATGAGATGGTGGGTGAGGAGGTCAGACTTCTGGCTGAAGCTTTTCCCACACTCCCCACACATGTAAGGCCGTTCCCCAGAGTGGATGCGCTGGTGAGTAAGGAGGTTGGATTTCTGGCTGAAACTCTTGCCACATTCCCCACAGCTGTAGGGCCGTTCCCCAGTATGGATGCGCTGGTGGGTGAGAAGGTTGGCGTTCTGGCTGAAACCCTTCCCACATTCAGCACAAATGTAGGGCCTCTCCCCAGTGTGGATGCGCTGGTGGGTGATGAGGTTGGACCTGTCCCTGAAACTCTTCCCACACTCCCCACATGTGTAGGGCCACTCCCCACATGCGTAGGGCTGTTCCCCAGTGTGAATGCGCTGGTGGCGGATCAGGTTGGAGTTCTGGCTGAAGCTCTTCCCACATTCCTGACACGTGTAGGGCCGTTCCCCAGTGTGGATCATCTGATGTTGGATCAGGCTGGTGCTCTTGCTGAAGCTCTTCCCACATTCCAAGCACTTGTAGTGCTTCTCCCTGGTCTGAAGCTGCTCCTGCACCACCAGGCCCGAGCACTGACTGAAGCTCTGGCTGCCTTCTCCCCACAGGCCAAGTGTTTCCTGCTCAGAGCACCCTGAGCTGGGGTTGGAGCCTTTCCTTGTGGGGGATCTCCATGGGTTTTCCTCCCCAGTGACTTCCTGAGCCATTGAGCCGTTCAAAACGGCCTCTGCCATGAGGTTCTGCCAGGGGGATTTGTCCTCCGTGCTCTCTGTGCTCAGCTCAGGGCCTGGGGCAGGAACGAAAAGGAGAGATAAAAACAAGGAAAAAGAAGGAGTGGGAGAAAGAAAATGAGAAAGGAACAAGGAGAAAGAAGATGAAGAAGAAATAAAGAAAAAGGAAGAAGGAGAAGAAGGAATACAAAAAGAAAGAAGAAAAAGAAAGAAGTGGAGGGAAGAAANAGTGCTAAAGACAGACTGATAAGATCAGTACTAAAGCCACTCAAACCATCTAAGAGGAAAAAATGGTATAAGAGTGATTGGGCATGAGCAAAAATTAAGAGAGAAATGCCATTGTCTCTGCAGGGGTAGCTGACAGGAGCTGCCCCATCTCCTCCCACCTCTTCAGACAATGCAGGGGGCAGAAAATCATGTACTCTCTATATTTTAATACAATCACACAGCTAAACGTTATCACTGGCAATGCAAACCCCACAGTAACTGTCACGTACTTGTATTAATAAAAGTTATTTCGGGAAATGCTATCAAGAAATTTATTTTCTTGCTATTAAGTGTTGTCCTCACAGCAGAGTGTCAAAGACGCTTCCAGCCTCTGGGTTGCCCAGTTTTAGGCAGGCAATGTTGGGTTCGTAAGACTTCAGTTTTTCTGGAGACGCTTACAGCTAATAAGTTCTCCCTGGCTAAAGTGTGGTCCTCACAAGAAGGTCAAAAATCTTTTCAGCCTGCGTTCTCTCCACTGTCAGGCAGGCAGTGTTGGGTTCATAAAGCTTTGATTGTTCCAAGAATGCTCATAGCTGATAACTTCATATTAATACAGGTGCAACAAGAAATCTTTGCATTTCTGCTCCCCCTTTTCATGTGACAGTGGGTCACCAGGTCTCTGCGAAACAGTGCTCACCAGAAATGTTGGTCAAGTCTTTAACCAACATGGGTCTTCAGGTTTCTGCCCAATATGGGTCACTGTGGGTCATCCAACATGGGTCCTCCGATGGGTGATGGGAGTTGGAACAGCAGATGAAGCCCTTCCCGTAGTTGGAGCACTCATAGGGCTTCCCTTACTGGTGGGTCTGTTGATGTTGGGTCAAGGTAGAGCTGTGGGTGAAGCTCCCTGTACTCAACGGGCCTCTCCCCAGTGTGGATGCACTGGTGCCTGACAAGGCTGGATCTCCGGTTGAAGCTCTTCCCGCAGTCGGTACAGCCGAAGGGCCTCTCCCCCGTGTGTGTCCGCTGATGCCTGAGGAGACATGACCTGGTCTGAAACTTCTTCCCACACTCCCCACACACGTAGGGCCTCTCCCCAGTGTGAATGCGCTGGTGGGTGAGGAGGTCAGACCTCTCTCTGAAGCTTTTCCCGCACTCCCCACACATGTGCGGCCTCTCCCCGGTGTGGATACGCTGGTGGCTGACAAGGCTGGAGCTCCGGTTGAATCTCTTCCCGCAGTCGGTGCAACGGAAGGGCCTCTCTTCTGTGTGCGTGCGCTCATGCACGAGGAGATGGGAGCTGGTCTGAAACCTCTTCCCACACTCTCCACATGCGTAGGGCCTCTCCCCAGTGTGAATGAGATGGTGGGTGAGGAGGTCAGACTTCTGGCTGAAGCTTTTCCCACACTCCCCACACATGTAAGGCCGTTCCCCAGAGTGGATGCGCTGGTGAGTAAGGAGGTTGGATTTCTGGCTGAAACTCTTGCCACATTCCCCACAGCTGTAGGGCCGTTCCCCAGTATGGATGCGCTGGTGGGTGAGAAGGTTGGCGTTCTGGCTGAAACCCTTCCCACATTCAGCACAAATGTAGGGCCTCTCCCCAGTGTGGATGCGCTGGTGGGTGATGAGGTTGGACCTGTCCCTGAAACTCTTCCCACACTCCCCACATGTGTAGGGCCACTCCCCACATGCGTAGGGCTGTTCCCCAGTGTGAATGCGCTGGTGGCGGATCAGGTTGGAGTTCTGGCTGAAGCTCTTCCCACATTCCTGACACGTGTAGGGCCGTTCCCCAGTGTGGATCATCTGATGTTGGATCAGGCTGGTGCTCTTGCTGAAGCTCTTCCCACATTCCAAGCACTTGTAGTGCTTCTCCCTGGTCTGAAGCTGCTCCTGCACCACCAGGCCCGAGCACTGACTGAAGCTCTGGCTGCCTTCTCCCCACAGGCCAAGTGTTTCCTGCTCAGAGCACCCTGAGCTGGGGTTGGAGCCTTTCCTTGTGGGGGATCTCCATGGGTTTTCCTCCCCAGTGACTTCCTGAGCCATTGAGCCGTTCAAAACGGCCTCTGCCATGAGGTTCTGCCAGGGGGATTTGTCCTCCGTGCTCTCTGTGCTCAGCTCAGGGCCTGGGGCAGGAACGAAAAGGAGAGATAAAAACAAGGAAAAAGAAGGAGTGGGAGAAAGAAAATGAGAAAGGAACAAGGAGAAAGAAGATGAAGAAGAAATAAAGAAAAAGGAAGAAGGAGAAGAAGGAATACAAAAAGAAAGAAGAAAAAGAAAGAAGTGGAGGGAAGAAAGAAGGAAGAAGGAAAGAGGAGAAGAAAGAAAATGAAGGAAAGGAAGGAACAAGAAGTAAAAAGAATAAGGAAAGGAAGGAACGAAGGAAGAAGGAAAAGGAAGGAGAAAGATGGAGAAGGAAGCTGAAGAAGGAAGAGGGAGTAGAAAGGAATAACAAAAACAAAGGAGGGAGAGGAAGAAACAAGGAAAATAGGAACAAGTTGAAGGAAAAGGAAGAAGCGGAGTAAGAAAAAAGAAGGAGCAAAGAGAAAGAAGAAAGGCAGGAATGAGAAAGGAGAAAAAGGAAAAATGAACAGGAAAGACAAGAAGGAACAAAAAGCAGGAAAGAGAGAAAGGAAGAAGGAGAGGAAATAAAAAAGCAAAAGGAAGGAGGACAGGGAAGGCCAAGGAGATCCCCCCAAACCCAGCCCCGGCAGGACGGCGTCGGCAGCGGGGTTGTCCTGCAGCCGGGGCCATGCTGGGCTGGAAGATGCAGCACAAGAGAGGGGCAAAGGGGCACTGACTTCCTCCTCACCTGCCTGGGAGTCCTGGGGCATCTTCCTTTTCCTCACAGCCTCCTCTTCCATCCTGCCAAGGTTTGGGAAGGAGAAATCCTGGTTTGGGGGAAAAAGAAGGTGTGAGTGCCTTGGGTTGGGGGTTCCTCCTGCCCAAGTCCATCTCTAGAGCTCACTGGGCATCTTGTGTCCCTAAAAACCTCCAAAAGACCAAGATTCATCCCAAAACAACCCTCCCTGGAGTTGCTCCTCTCTGAACTCTCCACTACAGGGTTATTGGGGTACCCCTCTCTGCAATGCTGGGGGTCCCATGTGTATTGGAGACCCCCCTCTAGGGGGTCCCACTACTCTCTGTGCTGCTGGGAATCCCAGGGGTCACACCTCTATGAGCTCATACTTCGGTGTTCTGGGTGTCCCCTTTCTCTGCGCTGTTGGGGGTCCTGGGGGTTCCCCTCTCTTAGGTCCTGCTTAGGGATGCCAAGGGTGTGGGGGTCCCAGGAGTCCCTTCTGCCCTCTCTGCTGCCATGTGCCCGAAGCCCCAGGAGTTCCTCCTCTGTCGGGTCTCGCCTTCTCCAGGCTCTTGGGGGTCCCCCGTCCCCCCTGCATTAGTGCTCTCCCCTCCTGCCCACACTGCCAGGGATCCTCCCTCTCTGGAAGCCCAATTTAAAGGGCTCGGGGATCCCTCTGTGCTCCTGCCCCCTAATTCCAGGATTCTGGGGCTTCCACAGCTCCGGTATTGCCCCTCTCTGCTCTCCCCTCTCCGCAGGTCCCAGGGTTCTCTCCTGGCCCACCCGAGGGGCTCCAAACCCAGTATTCCCCGGACTCCCCTTTCCTGGGCACAGGGACCCTCTGCACCCCCCAAACACCTCTCCCCACCCCTAGTCCTGCCTTTCCTTGACATTGGGACTCTCCTGATCCCTCATTCCCAGGCACTGAGATGCCTCTGCACCCCCTTATCCTGCACCAATACTCCCCTACATGCCCTTTCCTGGCCATCCCACCTCTTCCATCCCATAGATCCCCCCTTTTCCTTGACTCTGGGATCCCCAGGACCCCCACTGCTGCATTTCCCACACCACAGACACCGCTGTTTTGAACACTGGTGGACCCCTTGAACCCCTTTTTTTGGCTATTCTGGGTCTCCACACCCCAAGGTTTCCCTTTCCCTGACATCAGGGACCCCTGGATCCCCCTTTCCTGGGCACAGGGTCCCCCTGGATCCCCCATCCTACTTCTACAAGACCCTACACCCCCCTTTCCTTGGCCTTGACACCCCTTGAAATCTCCAGCACTGTTTTCCCCCTGCAACCCCAAGATTCAGCCTAAAACACAAATATTCAGCTCAAAAAAGCCCTGCTAGGAGTTGCCTCTCTCTGGTCTCTCCATTTCAGGGTTTGGGGGGTCCCATGTATACTGGGGGCCCCTCTGTGGAGGGTCCCCACCCTCTCCAAGCTGCTGGGGGTCCCGGGAACCCCGAAGGTGACCCCTCTTTAGTCTCTCACCATTTTGGAGTTCTGTGGTTCCCCTCTCTGGGGTCCCCCAGTTTAGGGATGCTAGGGGGGCTGGGTTGCCAAGGGCCTCCCCTCTGCAGGATGCTGAGGGCCCCCAGGGTGCCCCATCTCTGGGCTCCTTGTTTCAGAGACCCAGGGGGGTCCCCGAGCACCCCGAGATGAGAATGAGGAGAGAATGAACCCCTGGGACTGTCGGTATTCCTAAGCCAGACCCTTGAGAGGACAGAATCCCAGAACACGAAAGGGGCCAGATCACAAGAGTGGGGGATCCCTGGCATTCCCGGGATCTCCAGCAGCCTGGAAGAGGTAGAACCCCAGTGAGAGGCGCCCAAAACACAAGGCATTCCCAACACCCCAGACAGGGGAACCCCCAGAACCCCAAAGTGGAGAGATCAGAGAGAGCAAGTTTCTGTGAGGGTTTCTTGGAGGTGAATGTTGGTGGTTTGAATTTCTTTGGCCTTTATCTGCATATTTTGGAGAGGTTTTCTGCCAAATCTTGACGGTTTCGGGTTTCAGGGGATCTGTGCCAGGAACCTCCATTGGGGGGGATGGAGGATCCCACAATTTTCCAGCATCAAGGGATCCTCCCCAAGCAAAGCCCCTTTGGGGGTGACTCCCTTTTTTCCCTACACCGTGGTCACTCCTCACTTGCTCACACCATTCCCTTTTCCAGGAGCATCAGCCCCAATTTCCCCCTTTCACCTTCTAGAAACAACAATAAATAAATCCCATTCTCCAGCTTTTCAGGGCTGCCCCTGTGTTTCACTCAGCTTCAGTTCTCTCTGGTTCAGTTCTCATTTCGAGACCCCAGTCTGGGATTTTGGGAAGGTTTAGGGTTGCCTCGGGGCAGTTTGGGGCTCTTGGGGAGGCTTGGAGTGGTCTGGGAGGGGGTTTCAGACAAGGTTGAGGGAATTTGGGCAAGTCTGGAGAGGTCTATAAGCGGTTTGGGGGCCTGGGGTGTTTTGGAGGGGTCTGGGAAAGGGTTTGGAGGGTCTTCGAGCAGTTTGGAGGGTCTGGGACAGGTTTTGGGGGATCTCTGGGGTGTTTTCCGGGAGCTCCGGGGCGTCTCTGGGAGGATCGGGGAGGGGGGAG
>VWZD01007545.1:42758-69865 GCA_013396695.1 Sakesphorus luctuosus | reverse complement strand
CGCTCCCGCCCACAGCCCCGGAGCCTCCCCGAGCTCAGAGGGACCCGCCCCCGCCGCCCCTCCCGCCGGTGCCCTCCGCGCACACAGCAGGGAACGTGCCGCGGGCACGGCCGGGGCAGCCGGTGCTCCCAGCGAGTCCCAGTGCTGCCCATCGCAACCCGTGGGGACGCGGCGGGGCGCCGGCGTGGCCCTCAGGTGCTGCGGACGCGCCTGCCGGAGCTTCCGGGCGCGCGCGTGCGGCAGGAGCCCCCCGCACACCCTCCCACGCACACGCGCGTGTGCGTCAGCCGTCCCCGCACACGCGCGGCTCCCCCGCGCGCTGTGTCACCCGCGGCCCCCGCCCCGCCCCGCTCCCCACGGGGCCGCCGCTCCCGCCCCGTGCGGCGGGGAAATGCCACCTAGGAGGGGGGGCGAGTGCGCGCCGCTGTTAGTCGGGGTTTAAGCAAACAACGTCAATTTATCCGGGCGTTTCGCCTTAGCGGGGAATAAGGACAGCGTCCTCGTTTCCTCTGGGAACGATCCCGGCCCCGCTGGGAGATCGCGGCGCGGGGATCACGGAGCGAGCGGCGGCGGGGACAGAGCGGCCCCCGGTCCCCGCGCTGCCGCAGCTCCTGCGCCTTCACTGGGCGTGCGGGAGCTCCGCAGCGCGGAGGTGTCCTGCTTGTTTACCGGGGACCCGCACGCTCCTCACCAGGCGGGCCGCGCCCGGGCATCAATGGGAGCCTTTCTCTTCCCGCTGCTGGGGGGAGGTGACGGACGAGGGGCGGCGGAGGGGTCCCGGCCGGGGTGAGCGGCAGGAGAGGCGGGGGTCTCACCAGTCCGTATTCTCCTGTGTGCGGCAGGAGCGGGGGAAGGAAGGGGGAACGCAGGGGGCCCGGGAGGGGGCTGCGGGGCGGGGATGCTGGCCTGTTGCCCCCAATGAGAGCGGTCGCGGAGCCCCACGAGACGCGCAGCGTGGTGTGGGGAGGGCAGTGATAGTAAAAGTCGGGGGGTCAAGGGAAAAGGCTGGGCTGAAACCGTCCAGCCTCTGCCTAATCACAGCCGCATCTCCTCCCGCCTCGGGAACGGCTGGGGAAGCCTCTCTTTGCACATGCCCAGGAGGAAAAGCGAGGCTGGGGTCATGCAAACATCGTTCCGTGCTTTCCCGTCTTCCCCCACCCTCCCCGCGCCGTGAGTGCCGTCGGGACACGCTTTCATGTGTTGTCCTGCGACGAAGCTGAAGCAGCGGTGTTTGCGTGTTAAGCCGAGAGGGAAAAAAATAAAAATTAAAATTAATTAAAAAAACCAGTCAAGGGCAAAAATACGAAAGCGATGCGGCGCCTCCAGCTGCGGCCGTGCCGGACCGTGTCCGAGCGCTCCCTGTGTCCCCGGCGCAGGAGGCGGTGGGGCCGCCCGAAGCCCGCACGTTCCACTGCCGCCGCTCTGCTCCCTCCTGCCCGAAATTCTCCGCGGTTTGGGTCATAATAAACCATTTAGAAATCAAGAGCTGTAGCTCGGAGGGAGGTGTGTGATTGGAAAAGATCACTTCACTATAAATACCGGTTCGTCGCAATAAAGCAGCTGTTGACGAAAGGCCTCTCCCTTCGTCTTACGGGAAAATATTTACATACAAGGTAGTAGTTACCTGCGTTTATTTATTTTTTTTTAAAGAGGATGGGGGCGGAGTTAGAGAAGTAATTTGAGATCTGAGGCATTGACCTCTCCGCAGGAGCAAGAAAAGAGTGTAACCTTGGGCAAGGTACCTGTGACCTCTGTGTACCCGTATGACTCTTCACAGAAAATGATGCTGGCAATCCTTACTGTCCTGGTGATGTTTTTCAAATTCTGTATCTGGAAAAATGGTAATTGTAAACTTAGATTATATGTCGTGATTGCATAACAGATCTCAATGAGAGCAGTTTCATATGAAAACTCGGAAACAGTTGATTTTCTGGCTATGGCTGTAGGGGACCAGACTGTACTCACACCACTGTGAGTGATCTGCGCCCATAAACACAAACTTCTGTCAACAAATCCCTTGGGAATTCGGAAACATTTTTCCAGACAATTATGAAATATGGTTGGTGACCTAGAGCAAGCATTCTTAGGTCTGAAATATAAAAAAAAAATATTAATTCACCCACTCGATATTTTCATATACGTTATTCTTGACCTTGTGGGCAATACATATTTGATATATTGGCTATAGCAGCAGAACTAGGCTTGCAGACAATTTCTGTGACAAAGGCATTAGGATAAACTAGAACCCAAGGCTGCAGTTTATACTTTTTATTTCTGTAATGGCATTGATATAAGAGGCATCTTTATCAGCTCATTTTTAGCAGTGGCCAATTCATAACAAGTATTCTTTCTTCCATAATTATGTTTGGGGTTTGGTTTTTAATGCATAACAGAGGTACAGAACACAAGAAGTGGGTCTCAGGTATGTATGAAATTCAGGTTAAAAAGCCCTATTGTTTCATGACCAACACTCTGGAATGAATGGCACCATTGTACACAGGTGATCTGTCTTATTCGGAGTTTTCTCTGAACTCCTTTGAATTGCTTTTCAACACTATACTGCTTTTGAAATATTTTCCCAGCCAAATGTAATTGCAGGGGCATTTAATTACAATAAACTCAGTAACAGCATTCATCCATCCCATCTCTCAGCTACAGGTAAGGGGTTCTACAGACTGGCATGTCTTACGATTCAGCTCTTCCTATCTGTTGTGTAGCATGTTGGCTTTAATTTCTGAAATAAACAGGTTTCAGAAATATACAGAAGGCTGTGAATTGAGATGGTTAAGCATAACACATTCACCGTTGTTCCACCAAGCATCTTCAAGCAGAACACAGGGGTGGAGAGATAGGGCAGCAGCATCTTCAGAAACTGCAACAGATTTGCTTAAATTAATCTGTAGAATAATTTAATCACAATGAAAGAAAAAAATGATCCTGTTTTACCACTCCTACTCCTTTTCCTTGGTTATATCACCCTGCCCCATCTCTATTTCGCTACATTTACCTTCTAGTTCAAGGTCTCGGCTGGGAATGTTTTGCTAATGTACCAAGTAGACTGACCAAATAGTACTAATATTAGCATCTTTCCTGACTGCCAAACTATGCCTTTGCCAGCACACCATGCTTCAGCCATCTTCTTTTTCCTCCAAGAAAAATAAACTATGTTGGGTAATGGTCAGATTTATCAAAATATACTATCTATGTGAGGGACATTTGACATCAGTTATGTCAGTCATAAAATGTTACTTCTGTCCACCCTAAACTGGCAAGACATGCCTAGAAAATTATCAACCTGGCTTTTGACAATGAAGTTTAGATATAAGAAATACAATTTTGCCAGCACAGAGCCCTACTGATTGCACTTTTCCCCAAGTACTTGGGCTTCCTTAGCAGTATTAAAAAAAAAAAGATAATATCATTTATGCATTTATGTATAAATGTATTTAAATTTTATGTTTTCCTTACTGAACTATATAGATGGATCGGAGGGCACACCCACGTGGGGAGAGCCCTGCCCAAATCTGCGTTCGTGAAGATTGGCCATTATTATTATTAAACAGTGGTCAGCACACTGTTTTGCAAGCCATGAACTTCTCGAGCTGTCAGTGAATTTTGCTTGGGAAGGATATTTGAATAAGGGTTAAATGCTTGAGCTTATTACTTCTAGGAACATGCAACTGGTTTTAGTTACATGTGGAAGCTTGATGCTACAAGCCCAATACACACTGGATCCAAATGCAAGGTTTCATTTGTTACATACACACCCCCTACATTAGGGGAGATTGAAGCACAAAGATCCTATGAATATGTAGCTATATTTAAATACTGACCAAAGTCACATCCAGGTATTCAAAACACACTTACTGAGAGACTGGATGCATGAATAGATTAAATTTCAAAATTTGTGACATCCTTTAAAAACATGTTTTTGTTTGTTCTTAGTCTAAATCTCATTTTGAAATACCTTTCAATTTCAGGATAAGAAGTAACCGTTGAGAGGGATGTATTTCATGTTTGGCTTGGCTGTTGCCTTCTACCTGTTGCCAGGATCACAAAGCTGATGGTAGTGAAGCCATGGGAAAAAGGTGCAGCAAAAGATTATGTGCGTCAGCAACACTTTCTTATACTATCAAGAGCACAGTTATCTGTTCCAACAAAACAGAGTGATTTATATTTTGATGTCCTTGAACTTCTACATAAACAGATGAAGTCAGTTTATTCCCTGGTACATTTATTTGCATACTCCTGATACAGTGTCATTCTGGTTATACATTTCATAACCTTACTGTAAGAGGACATGAACTCCTATCCACTTCTTTCTCTCTAACCCTTTTCAGCTCCTTTGAGTGGCACTGTACCATGACTACCCAGTAACGGAGTCTGTGTAATTTGGAAGGAAAGACAGGCCATCTTTCCAGATAGTTTTACAAAATAGTTTGTTGATACTACCCATTTAGTAACTCCTAACAGCTGGCTTTATTCCTCTATAGCAAGAGTAACACTAACAGATACAGTTGCCCTTACTGGGGCTGCCAATTTTTATTTTTTTTCCCCCGTGGTCCTGAGTATACAATTATGGGTGGCCTTGTAGACAAGGGAAAGATATTCAGAAATCATAGATTCTAAAACTCCTTTTTTCTTAAGTAAAGGTTACTTGCCTCAGTGAGTTTTGCACCCACAGACTTCCAGGTTAAATAAATAGGGGGTATGATTGTGCAATTTTGTACATATTCAGTAATTCTTGAAGCTACTACTACTTTTATTAGTTATTTGAAATATATACCAAAATAATTCTGAAGTAATTAGCTTATACATTCTTATATGGAAGGGGGATGAAGAAAAATCTGGAGCATGCCTTATTTCCAGTTCATTATTTTTTCACTAAGGCTTCGATATTTTTCTGCATTTGGATCATTTCTTCCTCAAAATTTGTCTCTCAAGCGGCAGTTTCAGAACCCCGGAGCCCACAGGCAGGCCGATACGTTGGCGGCATTTTGGAGAAAACCCTGAGCGAAGTTCTCGTGGTTTGAACAGGGAGACAGGTCTTTCTGTGACAGGTGAACCCACAAAAAGGCAGGTTTGGGAACAGCGCGTCTCCAGGCCGGCCTGTGCGCCGGGCTGCTGGCTTGGGGGGCTCGGGGCAGCCCCTCCGGTATCCCCCGCCGCGGGGACCCACCGGCACCGCCGCCCGGAGCGCGGGGCTCCGCGCCTTCGCCGTCTCCTTTTGCCGCGGAAATCACTGCCTTTGGCAACGCAGCCGGAAGCGAGCCTGGGCGGAGGGCTGGGGGCGTGCGGGGGGTGTGTATCAGCTCCTGCCCCGCTTCCGCCCCTCCGCTGCCGGTGTGAAAATTACGCACTGGGAACTGAGATGCGTCAGCGCTTCGCAATCACCAGGAATTTCTTCCTGGAACATCTATTTTTGTCGGTTGCGGGTGGTATTGTGGTTCGGCTTTTTGTGTGTATGTACGTGTGCGTGTGCGTGTTGTATTGCTGAGTTTGGTTTTTCCCCCCATTCCCGCCTCCCAAACGTTCCGGCGGCGATGGCGCAGTCGCGGCGCGCCCGGGGTGGGGGGAAGCCCCGGGACGCCCCCCGGCCTGACGGGGCGGGCGCCGCGCCGGTGCTGCCCCCCGCTGGCGGCACCGCGACAGTGCAGCGCGGGGGCACCGCGGGGGCTCGGGCGCCTTCGGGAGCACCAACAAATAGCTTTTAAGATATTGGGTGGTTGTTGTTTTCTGCTTGTTTCCTAGTTTGGTTTTTTTGGGGGGGGCAAATTCCTGCTTTCTTTCCTTCTGGAGTGATTGCTAATTTTAAAAGTATCATTTTTTAAAGAAAAAAAAGCCTAATAGAATATAACCAGTCCTGTCCTAGGAAAAACAAGAAAAAGTCTTCATGAAGCAACAAAGCCAAACATTTTCAGGCAATAGTTGCAGTCGATGCCCCTCTTGCTTCTGAGAGGAACATATAAATATCTAAAATAATTTTCTCTCTCATTTTTTTGTTTTGTTTTGTTTTTGTAAACAAATTTTGTAATGTACTTTTCTGACCCATATAAATAGCCAAGACCTAGAATTCTTTAGGGTATTTCTCTCCAAGAAGAGAACAGACTATAGAATTCAATATTTCTTTGATTCGATATTTACAGAAAATTTGCAAAGGGTTATTTGCCCAAACTTCAAAGGACTCCAACAGAAGAGGGTTTGTTTGTTTGTTTCCTGCTTTTTCAACTCTATTTCTTTCCAGGTAACTTTCTGTTTGAAAATCTATTTGTTTACTTTCTTTCTCTAGGCGCGTTACTCCAGCCTCATTTTCTATTTGTTTTTCACTCCTCTTGGAGTCTGTTCCCCAGCAAAACCATCCCAGGTATTCAGCTTTTTCCTTTGCCTTACAATTCATTTGGCTATTTGCCTTTGTTTCAGATGGCCTTTGCACCTGCTTTAGGTAGTAGCTCTTTTTCATCTGTGCATTTGTTTTGTTTTGGTTTTGTTTTTAAACTTCAGAAGGGAGCCTAATTTCCTCTGTCAATTATCTTGACATCAGGATAATTTTCCTAACAGCAGGGGTAATGCAGTCCTGGAGTAGACTGTCAAGAGATTTTTGTAGAGTCTCTATCACTGGAGCATTTTAAACTGCAAGAATATTTCTCAGGAATGACACAAGTACAGTTGTCCTGACTCAGGGCAGTGTGATAGCCTGGATGATCTCATGTTTACTTTCTACTTTCTCCTTTCCTTTCTCCTTTCCTTTCCCTTGCCCTCTCCCCTTGCCCTCTCCTCTTCTATCCACTTATTTGATTGTGCAAAATAAAGAGAATAAAACTTACTATGAAGCATTGCTTGCTGTTTGGGAAATGTTATTGATGCCATTCTTACTCATAAGACCACTAGGAAGATGAAGAGACATTTGGGGAAATAAAGGCACTACAGAGGAAAATCTTGCCTGCTTTTCTCAGTGTACGCCTTCAATGGAAGTTTTATGTGGATAAAGTAAGGAAGGCTTGCCTTCAAATTGGGGCTTTCTGCTTTCAAGGAGAATTATAATCTATCTGCATTATTTAGACAGTGTCTGGGAAACTCACTGGAGCCTCAGGCTTCCATTGTGCTAGACATTGTGTAGATGAGTAATTAATGGTGGGCCTCCTTCTGTTTTGTTTAATGTATACATTATGTATATGCAATGACTTGAGGAAGATTGCCGATGTGCAGAGTCAAATGGAAGAAAGACGATTCTATAATTCCATGAACAGTGTGGCTGACAAGCAGCAGCTTCAGCCTGCCAGTTGCCTAACTGATGGACACTGCAGGCATGCTCAGCATGTAAAGAACTGAAAAGTGTCAGCCTTCCATATTTTGGTGGGCTCATATGCATGGGGAAAGCACAAAAGGCAACACATGTGCTGAAGGAAGAGGTGGAGGATCTTTTAAAATATATTTTTGGAAGCATATTTCTTCAGACTTGCAGCTTAGGTGTTCATGAGGTAATCATGGCAAATGAACATACTTTTAATTTCATCTCTTGTGTTTAATCATACAATAAGGGAATGTTTCTGGATGCCTCACTTCATTCCTACATGCTTCTCTTTTGAGATACTCTTTCCTCACCTATAAAAACTTTCAAGGTTACAGAAATAGATTTTTTTTTAAGATGTGTAACTCCAAATGCAGATGTTGTAAGAGCTGCTGTTCATCTCCTTAAATGCGGCTGGTATGGAAGTGGATCAGTGAGCTAAGATTCAGTCCATTACCTTGCAGTGTCCAAATCAAAGTAAGCCCTTTCTCCAGCTGGAGTTTTACAAGGACCTGAAGCCTTCTAAGGGTTTCTTTTTCTTAGACCCTCCAGTGAGCTGAAAGGACCTTTTATTTCTGGCACAAAGTGTTCTGACTTTATTTGCTAACAAAAACTCCTGTCCCAACAAACTTGGACCTGGTGCGAGATCCCTGGGCTGTACCTTTGTTTTAAGCTTGCCAGCCAATGTATGTACAGAAGTTTCCTCTGCAACTATTTCCTGAGAGGGTGTCCCTCTTTGTAACAAAATTACCATTTTTACTTTGTTTAGAATGGGATAAGCACAACTAACGTGCTAAACATGTCACTGTATCACAGTAGGATAAATTANGGGGGGGGGGAGGGGAGTGGAAGTAGGTTTTCCTGTTTCTCACTTTTGAAGGCTGTGTATATTGAATTAATTTTTATTGTTTTTTTTTCTAAATATGTGTTCAGCTTTGTAACCACACTGCGCACACATATCAAAATAATGTATTACTCTAAACAGATATCTTGCCTCTACTTGGATTTTAATATCTTGAAACATCTTGAAATCTTAGAAGCCATTCACTGAATTATGGAATCACAGAGTGAGTAAGGTTGGAAGAGACCACTAGAGGTCATCTAGTCCAACCTCCCTGTTCAGGCAAGGTCACCTTGAGACTGTTNTCATCTGTGCATTTGTTTTGTTTTGGTTTTGTTTTTAAACTTCAGAAGGGAGCCTAATTTCCTCTGTCAATTATCTTGACATCAGGATAATTTTCCTAACAGCAGGGGTAATGCAGTCCTGGAGTAGACTGTCAAGAGATTTTTGTAGAGTCTCTATCACTGGAGCATTTTAAACTGCAAGAATATTTCTCAGGAATGACACAAGTACAGTTGTCCTGACTCAGGGCAGTGTGATAGCCTGGATGATCTCATGTTTACTTTCTACTTTCTCCTTTCCTTTCTCCTTTCCTTTCCCTTGCCCTCTCCCCTTGCCCTCTCCTCTTCTATCCACTTATTTGATTGTGCAAAATAAAGAGAATAAAACTTACTATGAAGCATTGCTTGCTGTTTGGGAAATGTTATTGATGCCATTCTTACTCATAAGACCACTAGGAAGATGAAGAGACATTTGGGGAAATAAAGGCACTACAGAGGAAAATCTTGCCTGCTTTTCTCAGTGTACGCCTTCAATGGAAGTTTTATGTGGATAAAGTAAGGAAGGCTTGCCTTCAAATTGGGGCTTTCTGCTTTCAAGGAGAATTATAATCTATCTGCATTATTTAGACAGTGTCTGGGAAACTCACTGGAGCCTCAGGCTTCCATTGTGCTAGACATTGTGTAGATGAGTAATTAATGGTGGGCCTCCTTCTGTTTTGTTTAATGTATACATTATGTATATGCAATGACTTGAGGAAGATTGCCGATGTGCAGAGTCAAATGGAAGAAAGACGATTCTATAATTCCATGAACAGTGTGGCTGACAAGCAGCAGCTTCAGCCTGCCAGTTGCCTAACTGATGGACACTGCAGGCATGCTCAGCATGTAAAGAACTGAAAAGTGTCAGCCTTCCATATTTTGGTGGGCTCATATGCATGGGGAAAGCACAAAAGGCAACACATGTGCTGAAGGAAGAGGTGGAGGATCTTTTAAAATATATTTTTGGAAGCATATTTCTTCAGACTTGCAGCTTAGGTGTTCATGAGGTAATCATGGCAAATGAACATACTTTTAATTTCATCTCTTGTGTTTAATCATACAATAAGGGAATGTTTCTGGATGCCTCACTTCATTCCTACATGCTTCTCTTTTGAGATACTCTTTCCTCACCTATAAAAACTTTCAAGGTTACAGAAATAGATTTTTTTTTAAGATGTGTAACTCCAAATGCAGATGTTGTAAGAGCTGCTGTTCATCTCCTTAAATGTGGCTGGTATGGAAGTGGATCAGTGAGCTAAGATTCAGTCCATTACCTTGCAGTGTCCAAATCAAAGTAAGCCCTTTCTCCAGCTGGAGTTTTACAAGGACCTGAAGCCTTCTAAGGGTTTCTTTTTCTTAGACCCTCCAGTGAGCTGAAAGGACCTTTTATTTCTGGCACAAAGTGTTCTGACTTTATTTGCTAACAAAAACTCCTGTCCCAACAAACTTGGACCTGGTGCGAGATCCCTGGGCTGTACCTTTGTTTTAAGCTTGCCAGCCAATGTATGTACAGAAGTTTCCTCTGCAACTATTTCCTGAGAGGGTGTCCCTCTTTGTAACAAAATTACCATTTTTACTTTGTTTAGAATGGGATAAGCACAACTAACGTGCTAAACATGTCACTGTATCACAGTAGGATAAATTACTCAGATACAGTTTATTGATTGTGTAAAGATCAGATAGTTTTATAGTCAATGGTTGTCTGTCAAGCTGTTAATTGAGCATTTGCTGAAAAATGCCTATGGGTAAGTGATCTTGATATTCTTGCAAGATAATCAAGTTGAAAAACAACAGTTGTCTGCCACCTGCCTGTGTTGGTTATATTTAAAGAAATACCTACAAGTTAAAAATCACAGTCCCCGAAACATTCACACTCGGACATCCTTACATTACCAATCCTTTACACTGGTAATACTGAAATAATTTTACAACCCAATTTAATGGCTTATTGATTTAGTGGTTTTTTACTTTTGGGNAGAGTGAGTAAGGTTGGAAGAGACCACTAGAGGTCATCTAGTCCAACCTCCCTGTTCAGGCAAGGTCACCTTGAGAATGTTGTTTGCCAATATTTCCAGGGAAGGAGGCTCCACAACCTCTCTGGGCAACCTGTTCCAGTACTCAGTGATTTGCACAGTAAAGAAGGAAACCATTATTAATTAGAGATTTGATGTAAAGCACCAAATCCCTTGCTATAGATAAAGCAGGTGCAGCACCCAGGCAGCCCTGGAGCCTGTGGGGTGTGGGTCTGGCTCAGAGTTCAGTCAGGGGTGGGATGACACCACAAGAAAACCTTCACCTGACCAGGCTAAGACAGAGCAATGCTTTTATATGCCTTCACCAGACTGGCAGGTTTCCTGGGAGTCAGGATCTCCTGCCTACTGCAGGAATGCTGGACACAAGTGAGCACTGGCTCCAAACTCCCAGGACATTCCCCCACGCTCAAACCAAGGATGCAGCCTGGCTGCACAGAGACAGAAGCACAGTGTTCCAGGAGACACTTCTACATGACATCAGAGTATTAAAGACAAAGAATAAAGATACTGTATTGCACTAAACATGCAGATTCCACATGGGGCTCTGGGAAATGGGGGAGCATTTCACTTTGTCCAGTGTGTTGAGCACAGAAGAGTAAAGATCCCAGTGAATGTTCTCTGGGTTGGTCAGCTTTTCCAGCCACTGATCTCGCACTTGGTCCACCTTCAGTCTAGGGTAGGAACTGTTCCTTTTTCTCTCAGAAGAGCTAAGAACTTCTGCACCCGATATTCAGGATCCATCTGCAATGACATCTCTATGAGCATCAGCAGCTTCTTGATGCCGATCCAGACAGGATTCCCCTTGACGTTCTGAGCGATGGTGCTGCACTCCTTGTCTTTGAAGTTACCCAACAGCTCCAAGGCCTCCATCAGCTGCTCCCCTGTGGCAATGTTGGGCACTTCGATGGTGGTTCTGAAGGCATTCAACACTCATGAGGAGATCTCTTTCTCTCAACCTGAGGAGTATCTTTGGAGGGTGTCCCCAGCCAAGGGAGGAATCTCCACCCATACACCCAAAAGAGTTATGTCAGAAGTACTTGACCTCATGGAAGGGGTCTGGACTTTTTTATATAAAGTGATTGACTAGTAGTCACAGATTTACAAGCTTTCACACCAGCTTATCTGTCAAATGCTGTTTCAAAAGTAGGATTTGTATTCAAGGTCTGGTGAACCAGGATGGTTTTATTATAATTTAACACCAAGACAGCATCCCGGCACCAGCAGTTGAGCTTGCAGATAGCCTGCATGATGGCTTGCATAGTATGCATTATCTGATTTGATTTTAGATCTTATCAGAGTGGGCCTATCCTGCCACTGATGTCATCCCCTCTCAACCATGCCTCACTTCACCTTCTTGCCATTTAGGGCATCTTTGGGTCTTCTGTAGCATAAAACCCTGATGCCAGCATGGACTCAACATTGTGGACTCTGCTCCTTTTCACAAAAGCATTCAAATTATTTTGAAATAAGTGTTCAAGATACGCTTAATATCTCTGATGTTCATTTATATGCAGTTTTGGTATCAACAGTCACAATACAGTGGCTTAAAAATGTAGGACATATTTCCATTAGAAAATCAATGTCCTCCAGTTGCTGTAAAGGGACTCTACAGAATTAGCTTACACTTGCCCTCTCTCTTTTACATGGCCAAGATGAATATATGCATTTGATTACTTGCCTGTCTGGACACAATGTGACCGTTTTGGAATTTATTGGAAATTTTTAGGAAACATTTTAGGCATTATGGGGTAAAACACTGATGATTTTCCTGAAAATCAGAAAACTGCAAGACATTTGGACTTTAAGGTTACTCATTGCTCTCCAAGTGCTGTGTGACAGCTGTGGGACAGATGCTCCGCCAGCAAGGGAAACCAGGGGAGAGCAAAGTATAGACATTTAATTTTTTCCCTCTCCCTCCTCACAGATGGTTTGTTGATGATGGGAGAGGAAGAAGGAACACACCAGCTGTTGGGTCATTGTTTTAGAAAGGATAGAATTACAGGCTATTTAGAAGAAGGATTAAAACCAGAAGCCCACAATATCTTTGATGGTGAAGATGCTGAGGGGCATGGATGTTATTCATCAATGCTTTATTTATAACCTGTTTTATCCCTTTTTGCCTTTATTGTTCTTCACATTCCATATGAATAGCAACAGCTATTAGATTAGGTAATTTTTTTGACTCCTGCACTCTCCGAGCACTGATATCAGTCCTGCCCCAGATTTGCCTTTCAGTTCCCAGTCTGTCAAATCTCATTCATCAACAATGAGATTTGTACTCTTGCTCCTGCCTGACACTTCTCTCCATTTGGCCCACATTGCACCCATTTTTGCTGCAGTCTCTTCTGCTCCATGAACGGATGTACTAGAGGGAGCTGATTGACAACCCCCTGGTTTTACTGATCAGGTATAGGATCATGTATCAGATCAGAGAGGAAAGGCTGCAGGGCTGTAAGGTAGTAAGTCACCAAAACCACTTTGCACCCATAGCTGTGTGGGGTATGCACCTGTGTTGCAGGGCAGCATGAGGGCTGCTGCCTCACAACATGGCCTGATGCACTAATCTGACTCCTCATCACATCATCAGCCATTGCTTCTGTCTTATCCACAGACACTGAGCAATACCAAGAGATACGTATCTCACAGCTTTTTCTCTTCAACTTCACCTCTGCTTCCCTACAGCAGCCGTACCTCTATCAGGTTACCAAACCCAAGCAGTTTCTTCAAACTTCAGGTTTGGCTCCATGCAGAAATGAAACCTTAACACTGAGTGGCCCCTTTTCCTGATCCATTGTTTTCATCTGAAACCCTGGCACTGGAGATTGGAGAAGACTAAGAGATCAAGGTCCTGTGGCTGGCTGCATGCAATCTCATATAACTTCTCAGGTCAGAATCAAACTTCTTTTATACATGTTTTCTCCACCTTGAGCTACAAAAGTGAGGTGAGACCTAAAGAAAGTCTTTATCATCTTTCCCTTTTAAAGTATGCCAGGAAGGAAAAAAAAAGAGTGGAAAATTAGCGTCTTTCTCTTGTATCCCTGGAAAAGGGAGACTGGATTAAGAGGAGTAATTGGGGATGGGGTGTGTGTGTGTGCAACAGACAGCTCTGTCCTTCCATGCCAGTGATGACTGCCCAGAGAGGGACCAGAGGAGCATTCCAACTCTTACACAGAGAATACCTGGGGACTGAGAGACAGGAAAATTAGCTGGACACTGCCATGACAGGTTTCCCATTAAAAATCTCAAAAAAAATCACCACTGTCTCAAGCTTCTTGATTAATTCTTGCTTTCTAANCCCCCCCCAAAAAAAAAAATTACCACAAAGGCTAGCAAAATTGTGCAATGTTATTTACAAATAAGGTAGCCACAGTCTTGTTTCTGCAAATGCAGCAAGGAAAAATGCCCTGCTGTTCTTCTGTGCCTTATTTATGCAGATATACACAACCTCTGCTAAACATTTCTTCATCTGCAATGTTTGCAATATATCCCAGAGAAATTGCTCTGTTTGTATAGTCCAAAACAGAGTAGCTTTTATTACTTCTGCCTTTCTCTATATAGAGCTTAATTTGGTCCGACTACACTACCCATAAGATCAGCTGTTAACCCTGTCAGAGTAAAACCATGGATCACATTAATTAACTTTATACTATTTTACACTGAAGAATTGACCATCAGCCTTTGTGTATCCATTTTTTCAGACTCATGACACTCAGTCCTACAAGTGTAATCTCTGTGTTTTAATTGGCAATATTTATACCGATATTGTTTCTACTTAACTACAAAGTTGTCTGAATCCCTTCCTGTTTGTCATCTGTCCTTATAATTTCCCTCCTTTTGTCATTTGATTAATTTAGAGGTATTACTACCGTTTAGTTTATGGCTTTTTTCTCATGCCGTAGTTAAAGATTTTAGATAACAGTGTCTAAGGCATGAAAAGAACTTTTCAGCAGCACACTGGCAATACTTGGTAAGTTTTAGTTAACAGTTACAGATTGAATTTCTCAGTTATACAGTGTAATCTAATTTATTATATGTTGCCTCGGTTTTGTTCTGGTGTACCATTTAATCAGAGTGTCATGTGGTATCAATGCTTAACAGAAGTCTTAAAAGAAATTCTTTTGTCAACATAGTTACTTTTATTAAACAAATCAAATAATCAAAATTCTTACCTCATAAAAGTACTATGCAGTTTGTTTAACTTAACTTGTTTTGCATAAAGTCATGTTGACTGGCAGTAATTATGTTACCATTTTCTATTTCCTTATGGAAGAGTCCCATATCAGCTGTTCCTTTCTTTCACATGGATCCAAGGTCAAGTTAACTGATCTACAGTTACCCTGGTCATCCTGTTTACGTTGCTGAAATATAAACACGGCATTAGATTTTTCCCAGCCTCTTGGACTTCTCCAGTATGCCAAAGCTTTTTGCCAGTGCACAGTGGTACATATTCTTTTAAAAGCCTTTAATCAAGTTATCTGGTCCTGACAATTAAAACAATTAATAGATACTCTTTACCATCTTTGGAGAACATCAGAATACATGATAGTTTGGCAATGCGGACTCTATTTTTCTTTCTAAAAGCAAACCAGAAGAATTCAATGAAGGCTTTTTCTTTTCCACAGCTAGTGATGGAACTATGTCAGTAGTAAGATTTCTATTGTACTAAATAGTCCTTCAAAAATTCAGAGTAAAATAAGGACATGTTTTTATTGTCTTAATTGTTACATTTTCATAGTTATATTTAGTTTGCATACCAATATACTGCATATATTAATGTATGAAACTACCGCTGTTATCTATAATTGCCTTTTAATAGTTCTATTAGCACACATATATACACATATATATATGCTAATATACTGATGTACTGCTATGTGCACTAATTATAATACACATACTAATCAGCACTGAATTCTGTGTGCACAACTGTAATTAGATCACTGCCATGTAGTTCTTGGCATGAGTTAGTTTTAAATTCAGTGAGCAATTGCTTTCACAAGTCAGAATGAAGAATAATGCAGTATTATAACATGCTTTCCTTTGTGATAGAGATTTCAATCCTTAAATTTTATAGGATCTAGGCCATTTTAGGGAATGTGGAACAAGAGCTTTAGCACATATCATTCTATGAGAAGCCTTTTTTTTTACAGAGACAGTGTTTCGTTCTCTATAGATATTTATTCTTGAGCACAAAAGTTACATGGGGTGGAAATCATCTCACCTTATTTGATAATATAGGTATCCACATCTAAGCTAGTGATTCCCTAGGGTGACCATGCTTCTGTCCTTAGAGAAAACCAGACATTTTAGAGCTCAATGAACCTGACCTATTTTAGATGTCTACATTAGGATGGTATGAATCATGCCTTAAAGTACTTTTTCTCTCTTTCTCTGTTTTCCCCCCACAGACAATAAAAGGAATCCATGGTGATTAGTCCTGATCCATTTCTTTTGCACAGCAGACTTCTACATCTGTCCATCCATACTACATTTTTCTTTTCTTCCTGAAAAAAAAAAGTTTGTTATATAATCATAAGGAAAAGAAGCAGCTGAGCCTCAGAATCTCTAAGATACAAAAATCATTTAAAACTATTCATTTTCTATACCAACTCTGGAGTTGAACATGAATGCCTCAATGTACAGGACCTCAGCCCTGCTTATGTAAAACAACTTTTAGATGAAGCCTGCTGAGCAGCCCTTTGTCATTGTTAAATTTCCCATTCTACCATTCACCTCAGAGTCATGAATATCTAATGGGGCAACATCATGTGGTCTAATGAATAGAAGGTAAATTTATTGTAAGAGCAGATACAGGATTTTATGGCTTATTTTTATTACACTTTTAGCTTTGAACTGAGTTGTTACAAATCAGCCAACTCTGACTAGAAGATTATTTTAATATCTGCAGATATTCTCAGAATTTTATATCTTTGGTGGTAGTAGAATCCTGTTTATTTGAAAGATGACTTCGTACTGACCCATAGGTATTAAAAAAGAAATATTCAGGCAAAGATAGTTCTCTATATTGGAATGGATATTGTGCAATTAGGGAAAGAGCAATACTTTATTATTCTTGGCACAGAGACCATTTCTTGAGTAATGACTACCTGTTCCTTTTTTTCTCTCCCACCCATGCCACATTACAGCAATCATGGCTGCAGGTCCCTTCAGTGGATACACATCCATCCCATCTACACAAAAATGAAAGGAAATCAAGAGGTAACATGTTTGCTGATTCTCTGTATACAACAGAGTGATAGAAAGATGGAGAAATGGAAGAAAAGTGAAATTTAGGATGATTAAAAGGAGAGAGAGTAGAGGAGAATGGTCATGGCCCTTCAGAAACAGCTTTTGCAGAAGACAGAGAGCAGGTAATGCTAAATATGCCCTTTTTTAAAGACAAACCCCCACTTTTTGTGTCTGTCAGCCTTTCTTTATCAGTGTGTCTGCTGAGGTAGCACCTTTTCACAGCAGATTGCAGGTACAAGTTTGTCCCTCCACATTGCAAAGTTACAAATAGCATGTGCAGTGTGGGACCCATGAACTTATTAATCTGCCCAAAGTACAGCGTATTTCTACAGTTCCACAGAATATTTTCCCCTGCTCTCTTGCCCTAACTAACTCATACCATCCGAAGTGATTTTTCTATCCTTGTTTGATTATATTGAAAGCTTTGAAGAAGTCAATAAAATCCCTGTTTTATTATATTAAAAACCTTCATGTATAGGAATTTCCCTCCTCCTGTCCTAGGAGAGCATCCATTTTGTTCACTAATCTGCCCTCATTTCACCACTGAAATGTAGGGCATCCCTGACTGTTGTCTTCCTGATCAGATGGAGGAGTGCACCTTCACTCCTTTTTTTACTACTGAAAATGTCTCAGTGCTTCTCTGTTTACTTTGCTGTGAAAGAATCTGCATAACACAGAGAAAATTTTCATCAGGTAGATATCGCCAATCAAGCATCCAGTTTTTGAGTATTATTAGTGCTCAATCTAAAATCACCCCACCTGGCTGGGTATAAATGAGTTTTACTTATGTTATGCTTTCAGTTAAAGTCTTCAAAAACAGGGGAAACATGAGTGAATGGGTATGCTCAGTCTTTTGAACAGACAGCAATAATCACAGTGCTATTGTTTTCTATATTTGCCCTTAAAGAGAACAAATAGCATTAAATAGTCCAGTGTTTCTAGAAATGTAGGCTTCTTGGACCTACTCCTCATGTCATCCTAATATTAGGAAGTCTCATACAGTGATCATCTGCTACATCATAGAAAAATGTTGCCTCTGAAGTGAGAATAACCTAATCTGTCACATTGATAGAATCATAGAATGACCTAATGACCTAAACATAATTAACTAACTTCAAATACTTAAACTCATCAATAGGTCCCTGTGTGTTGCCAACTTATGTAAGCCAAACAGTTTCTTTGTTTTGCAGATAACCCATTCACAATAAACCTGACCATTTTTCCTGTGGATTTCTCTCTGCAGAAATCGTTACCACATGAGAGCAGCAAGCCTTCAGATTAAAATAGATAAGTGTATTTCACCAAGCCAAGATGAATTCTAAATACATTTTCCCATTCTTACAGTTGTGGGGCAATTTCTCGACTTAAGGACCTTGAAAGTTAATATTCCCAAACACTGTTGAAATTGCTGACTGTCCCTGTTCTGCATTACTACTGAGCCTTACCATTTTATGCATCAGTTTAGTCAGTTGTCTCTGCTCAGCTTCAGCTGTGTGCACATGTCCTTGTCCCTAAAGATACGCAAGTAGCACCAGGAACTCTTCTGGTCTTCAGTGCTTCTTGCCTGATGATGAGTAGTCCTTTGAAAATAGAGCTCACTTCGAATGTTGTGATGAAATGAGAGAAATTATGGAAAATACTCCACTACCTTTTGGTAGGATCTTTCATGATGAGCAAGCAGCATGTAAAAAACAGAGGGGCAAAGCAATAAACCATGGAATCTTCCAAGAATGCAAAGCATGAATGTTGTAACAGCTCTGTAGACAGCAATTTCAGAGCACTGTGTGTAGACATGATTATTCCAAACGCAAATTGCATCACCAAGGACAATGAAACACCCTGGACATACTGCTCCCTGTCTCAGAGGATTTGTCATAGATAAAACTGTCCACAGCAAATTTCAGTCACATGTAGAATTTAGATCTCTTTGATAAGCTTTATGCTGTATGAAGACTGGACTATATAAATGCTTCTGAGGTAGCTCAAGAGTAGTTTACAAAGACTGGGTCTTTGTTGCTTAAAAAAAAAAGAAAAGAAAAAAAAAGAATACTTTTCCACAAAAATCACTTGTATATGTCAGATATGCAAAACTGGTAACACAGTTAAGTGTTGGATACTGTACCACAACATTACTCTGCCATCTCTGACCTTGGAAAGTTCCCCCCTAAGCATCTTATCTCTTCAACGGGTATCTCTGCAAAATCAGCGTGTTAATGATGTGTTACACATGTTACTATCTGTTACATACGCTCTTCTATACGCTCATTATTGCATTAGAATAGGTTTAGCAATCATAGTGGAGATACAACATTGCATTAGTTTGTCTGCTGATGTCTTTATGTGGGACAAGTCTTGAGAATGACAGTATAAAATAAGGTAGATGTCAATTTAAGCAGACATAGAGGTTGATACAACAGCTAACATTGGTAGCCATACAAATGGCCAATGAGGTGCTTCGTCTTTCATCCTTTTTATACAGTTAAAATCTCAAGGGGAAACACACTTATCATTGCACAAAAGTGATAGAGCTTATTTCACACTTCCGCCCTGGTGCATGTTACATATCTAAAGCACTTTTGTTGACCATACAGGCTCTCCCTGTCTTAAGAGAGCTTTCTGGGAAGGCTATTCTGACAAATCTTTCCTGACATGGACTTGGCTCTAGCTTAATATCAGAGCAAATGTTCATGTTTACATTTCTATGACAGAGTAAGAATGATTTTTCCCAATTTTCTTGAACACTTTAATGACAGGTTGAAAATGAAAAATGCCCTCCTATATGAAGAAGGTACATAACATGGGCAAACATTGCAGTAACTATGCTGGCTCCACAGCTAATTAAATTTACCATAATGTAGCTTTCCCCCATAGACAAACCCACAAGTGCCAACCCCATCAATCATCACTTCACTCACCTTACTGACCTATATTTAAAACTAGAAAAAATAGCTGATCAGTTTCTCTCCATTTCAATTTCGTGCTCCCCAGTCTGAGATCTTTTTATGTCCTAGCTTCTGGCATGATGCCTTCCAGTCATTGGTCAGGCTCAGCAGTGGCAGCTGCTAGCAGAAAATCCTCCCATTCAAGAGATGACCTTACGTGATCCAAACGCTGCTTTCTCATTCTGCCTAAGTCGCTTCTGCATGTTCAACATGCCTGCACTAACACCATGATGCAGATAGATAGATTGCAAGTGTTCTGGAGAAAAAGGTATTATTTAAAAGGTAAGAGATTTTGGATTTTAAATTCAAAGTGGTGGTGAGACAGTCTTTTTTTATTACAAGCAATTAAAAAAATTTCACACATAGCATCCAAATTTTGTTTTGAAATCAATGTCACAGTATCCATCCTGACCTCCTTATGAAAGATCCACTCTGGAATCCTTGTGAATGCCTTGTGAATAATTTTAGTGATTCGCTCCCATGCAAATCTCTTATTTTCTAATGCAAATATTGCATAAGGGTAGCACAGTACTCTTATATGTGAACAAGACATAAACCAATTTCGTTCAGATTATGTTTGTGTCATAAATAAGGCTCTGTATCCAGTCAGTTCAAATCGGCCTCCTTAAGCAGGCTTGCACTCGTTAAATCCTGTCTATGACCTCAGGCAGCCTGTTCTAAATGCAAGACTTTTGCATGTGAAGAGAGGAGCTTAGAAAATAACACTGAACTCAGCTAAGGCTAAATCTATTTGGAGTCATTACATCTATGACCAGAGTGCCTTTCTAAATAGCACTTATTTACATATGTTTTAAGAGCTGTCATGTTTGCATATGGAAAATGGAATCATGAGAATATGAAAAACTCACTCAAGTATAGGTGACCCATAGCCACAAAAAACCCCTGGGTCCTTATCCTTCATATTTTACAGACAGTAAACAGTCAATGCATGCCTACTAAAATGATTGAATTTTTTCTCTTCCCTTTTTTTCCACACCATTCTTTTTCTGGTTTTCTGCTCACCATACTTGCTTGAGTATTGAGTAGATTTTACATATGCAATTTACTCTGTGTGTGTGTCTGAAATGACTATTATCACTGAGTGACAAGCCAGTATCCAGGCATATTTTGGTGCTTTTCTGTTTTTTCTAGATGTTAACTTGTGTTTCATCCTGTTTGAGAAGGTTTATTTCTGATAGCCATTTAATTTTTAAACATAGGGGTTTAGTCTTTGCTTAGGAGCCCCAATAAGGTGTCATAGCTAGAAATCTCTTGTGGTTGTGCTGACACAATTAAGGGATTTGACTCATGCTTACACAGGACTCTGACTCAGGAGCTAGAATGGCTTATTCTGGCATGGCTGTAATGTTTTCTGCTGACAGTCATCTATTTTGGTTTAGCTTTCTCCCCTCTTTTTGGGTTTATTCACTCCACTGAAAGATGGGCTAGCCTCTTTTGGAAGCAGCCATAACCCCAAAGTTTTTAGTCTTGTCAAAATAAATCAACACTGATATGTGGTTCTTAAATTCAGCACCATTAGCAGCTTCATTCAATGCCTTAGTCACTCTGCAGTAAAGGTGGCAATGGAAAACTGCACCTGTGACATGCTCTCTCTTGGCCAATGGTTGTCATACTTCCTCCCCAGTTTAAGACATTAGATTGTGGATATGCATATTTTTCCAGGGCTGTCCATGGTGTCTGAAATTACTACTGTTCATAGATGAATAACACAACCATCATTGACAGGTTTTGTCAACCAAGCCAGTTTTACCTGAGAAAGATTAAAAGCGGTAATGGGGTGAAACAGTGGGATGTCTGTCCTGAGAGGATAATGAGAATCCAGGAGATTAAAACATCATCAGGGTGTGCTGCTGTTTGCAAACTATTTTGAAGACTGAGTGCTGTCCTCCAGTTCCCTGGATAGGAAAATCATATACTTCTCATTTAGGAAACAGGAATTTTTAGCTCAGGGGTCCTTCCAGGTGTTGCTTCAGAGAAATCAGAAACCTTCTCTAAAACTACCAGGTAGGTTTCAATGAATTAATTAATTTCAATTCAGTTCAATGGATTGGCAGTCTATGAACATGAATAAGAGATTTTTCTTGCACAGGTCCTATTACCTTCAAGAGAAGGGCTCACTGATGCATCAAAACTCAAGTTTGAAATTCCTCACATGATTAGAGAAAATTCTGTTACCACATCAAAAGCATAAGGTATCAGAAACAGTTTAAACTAGTTTGAAAAGTCATGGCCACTGATGGAGCTAGTTCCTCCCCCTTGCCCGTGGCCACATTTGCGTGCTGTCCCTGTCATGCTGGCACACAAGGTGACATGGATCTGTTTTCTGATATCACTGATCTTACAAAAAATAAAAGTGTGTGTTTCACCTGGATCAGAAAAGGAAATATGAAAGCATTTTCAAGACAAAATCACCACTTTGAGCAGCATAATCTTAGATGGCGTCCCCAACAGAATGACTGATTGGTGACTTAGTGTTCAAAGAAATCTGGTCTGCCTATGGTTAAAAGTTCTTTTGAACACCTTAAAAAAGGCTTGGTATATTCAAGTTGCTTTTTATAACTCCTATGCTTTCTAACATAGTTAGAAGACTTGTTAGAGAACTTGTAAAATTTTCAAAAAATAGCTAGAATTCTAAATATTCTAAGTTGTGGAGTATTTATGATATATTTAAAATTAGTTATTTCCTTTACAATTTCAATCATTTAATAAATAATCATGTAAAACTTCAAGTAATCATTTGTATTTCATTGTCCTTCCTTTTCAGAACTAGATAAGAAATAATTAGAAAGCTATCTGCTTTGGGGCTCCATTCATTTTAAAATAATACCTATTATTACATATGCAATCAGAAATAGAGTGGGATAATTTTAAATACATAAAATGAAATTACATCTCAGATAAAATAAATTAGTAAAAGGAACACTATGACTTTTTTGAAAGGACCCCTTAAAATTACTCTACAACAAAAACCTCAAATGAATTTTGCCTTGTATTTTATTATGTATCTTGTATTAGAAGTATATACAAATTTTTTTAGGTTAGTTTTGTCTTATTGACAGTATTGGCTCAATAAACTGCCACAATAAACTGCAGAAAACGTATAAATTTTTTTGTGTTTCTCATAAATACATTCTAAAATATAACATTAAAAAAATCTTTTTTGAGCTAGGAGTAATTGTGATTTCAAATTTATGAAATGAAAACCTTTTTCTGAAAACATGTTCTAGTTTCAAAATGAATGTAAAATAATTTTTTGTATAATTAGCACACATACTTGCAAAGGTTCAGATAAAATTAGAATTCAGTCAAGATGAAAAACTACTTAAAATGCACAGAAAGGGACCCACAATTAGAGACTGGAAGGGGGTTAGGCACAATAGTGGGAATACATAATTCAAAATGTCACTCAGCAATCTACTTTGGAATAATATTAGTTGTACACTGATTCGCCTGTTTGGCAACTCAGAACGTATTTTGGCTCAGAACAGGAAAATAAAATGTAGTTCAGTTTGGAAGGATAGTGAGAAGTGAAACATTTTCTGACTGTTTTAGAAAACATCCTTATCAAATTAGATAAGGTTGCATTACCTAGTTATGACTCAAAAACATAATTCATTTTTGTACAGTACTCAGTGCAGATTTGTTAAAGTCTTTAACATACCTGCCCTAACATCTTAACTCACTAAGTAAAATTAATGCAGCTTAACATGGACTAATTTGAAAGAGAGGGAGAAAAAAAGAAAGGGGGGAAAGAGAGGAAGCAGAGGAAACAAGTTAAATGAACACATAGACATTTTAAGTCTTTTCAGGAGTCAAAAAACATCATGCAGTTAACTTATTCTTATCTTGGAGTTTTATACAGATGTTTCTTCAAGGCTGTCAGAGATGGAAAATTGAGGGGGAGGAAGAAGCATGCTGTGGAATAGCTGGATAATATAGCAGAAAGGACAGCATATGTGGCATGGTTATGGAAAACTGGCAGACAGTGATAGAATAGTCAATGGACAAGAGCAAAGGTCAGCATAAAAGAAATCAGTATTAAGACCCTGAAGCACAGAGAAAAATGTCTACACACTAAACAAAATTGTTTGCATAGCTTTGATTTATAGCTGCTGAATCATGAATTTCAGTTACTGCATAAGACAACATTTCTCTTCAATCCAGACCTTGGCAATAAATGAAAATATCTGAATTCCAAACAACCTTTCAGAAAGACAATATTAGGTAAAACAGGACTGATGAATATCTATAGTGTTGTTAAAATTATTCTAATATAATATACACCCAGAGTCTAATATAAGTATTAAAGTTCATTGTTACACTTTCAAAAGCTGAAACAAAAAATGAACAGACCAAAACACCTTTTAAAAGCCAAGTTTAGAAAAACTCAAAACATTACATAGCTCTAAGTTTTGCCTCACGTTTGAAAGTAGCAATGAGGTTATTTGTTTATGAATGGCCAGTGAGGTATCTGACCCTTAGCCTTCCTGGATATGCTACGAGACATTGAAAATGCCTTGAATCCTAACTAGTATCATCAGATACCAACATCTGACAGCTCTGTAGTTTCTTTCAACCATTCCACATTAAACTGCTCTGCAGCCATAGCTAGTTGTTCAAGCAGCAGTTCTGGTCAGGGTTTGTCCTTCCTTGGTTAATTTTTTGGTGAATTTTACCCATTGCTACCCACAGAAGTAGCTCTGGGGTGTTGCACTATCCAGGCTGACTACCCAAAAGTTATCTATTTATAGGCTGAAGTTGCCTTGTGCATATGGGATCATGGTAATAATTTAATAAGTTATCAAGGTTATGTAAATACCTGTAGATAATGGCTGAGGGAAGGGTGGTACAGAAGTCTTTGTCTTCATTTTTGCAAACTTGTGAATAAATGAGAATATAGAGAATGCCACTGCATATTCTGGACTTTGAACATGTAGGATGCACCTTACAGATCTTCAGAAAAATATGAAAAAAATTCCATCATTTATAAAGTGTTTCTTCAGCACATTATCTGATGTGACTGGGCCCCCTGGTACATGAGGAGATGTTCACTGCAGAACACATGTACTTAAGTGTGTTTGACTTTGCTTAGCATCAGCTCTCTATCAGATATCATTTCCATGGTAGAGCAAACTGTGTGAATATTCTAATATTGCTGAACACTAACCGCCAGTAAAACTTTTTAGCAACAGAAAGTGGCAAGTTTTTAAAATCAGTCCATTGGAATTCTGTTCTGGTTATCCAGACTACAAATGATCACTTCCTACAGGTCACTGCAGAAGTCTTAAGCTAGCCATGTCTCAGCAATAGCTAAAAGTAAGGAATTTACCTCTTTAGCAATTTCAGCTCTACTCTTAGTGATACCTGAGATGGCATTTGGAAACTGCCTTGCCGCTTATTAAGGTGACTTCTAAAGCTGAAGTGAACCTTATTCACCAAAGAGTTATCTATGTTAGTGTCTCCTTTGGTCAGCTCTTTGATTTATTGATTTCTTTTCAGCACGGGTTATAGGATGCAGTAGACTTTATTGTAAGCATGTGACAAAGTATTTGCCTGATCAGAGATACAAGTAACAGGAGTGTTTAGCAAATAAAGAAAACAAATAAAAGGACCAGCATAAAACTGCTATCTTGAGTTACATTCAGAAAATAAAATGCAGAACTTCACCTACCATGAAAATTTTATAGAATGAATATTAATGTTATGAACAGTAGGGTGGATTTGCATTATGTATTTGACTTGTCCATGGAGCGCAGAGGCTGACACAGACTTGTGACTGCATTAACTATAGCCAAACTTTAATTGAAGATGATTGATTGTTGAGTATTCTGTTAATTAACCTCTTATTCTGTATTTTCCTGAAATGCCCTTTCAAAATAAGTTTTTAAATTTAACCATCAAAAATATGGGCTGTACTTCATTTATAAAAGATATGTTGTAATAGCAATCCAGGAAAAAGTAAAGAATTAATAGCAAATAAAATACAACCGGATTTGAGCTCAGAAAGGGTTTAATGAAAATGAAAAATTATTTAAATCCAAACCAGTTATTAATAATTTCAAAACTAGAAGCCCAGTACTCAAAAACTCATAAAGGCTTGGTCTTCATAATGCAGAGGTAAGCTCTCACAGATCAATTTTAATAATAAAAGACAATAAATTTTTTTTTTAAATTATGCCTGAAAATTCTCTCCCTCCATCTAAATGCAACCAACTTTGTTTTCTTTGAGCTTTTATTTCTCTGAGTTGTCTTACATTTAAAATTAAATACGTATTCATTCACAAAATAAAATTCCTTCATCAGTTTAGTATTATATGCTAACAGGTTTGTTCAATATGTATAATTCCTCATCCCAACATAATACAAAGGTCAGATTTGTGATATGAATGATTAAAATAATTTGCCCAAGAGCGGATAGTTGCCTCCTATTGGAAAACAGCTTCTTTCTAAATCATATCACTTTTCTCAGTTGAGTGTACAACAAAGGAACCTTTTACGTACAGTGATGTAGAGAAAGGGAGGGATTCTTCTCCAGTCAATACAAGTGTAAACAAAAACAGCTGTTCTACATCTAATCAGGCTTCACTCCATGACCCTCCAGCTGCCCCACAAAGACATCTTTGAAGCACCTTGTCAGTGACAGTCTAATGCTAATTTCAGCACCTTTACTTTACAGTGCAAACCAGATCATTATTCACAGAGAACGAGAAGGAAAACAAGGCAGTTAAAATGATTTAGCTGTTTTGGGATGGCACACTGTACCATTCAGATTGAGATTTAGGGCGGGATTAATATAAACAGTGAAGTCATTTCATTGCTGGGGTACTAAGCTGAATTATTTCTCTGCACTCGGTCAATGTGCGCCCTGGAAAAGAGATGGGCACCACCAGACAGTGATCACCCCATTCTAACCCAGATGTCAGAGGTAGTGTGATGAATTGCTTCCTAAGGTACCTATCTCTTTTCACTGACTGCAGGAAAACACAGACTAGACATCTTATTCTATAAACTAAAATTAGGTGAGATTAAGGCGACCCAGCTGCTCCAAAGCCAGACAGCATTTATTTTCCTTTTACATACTTCATGGGAGGTGCAGATAGCAGGATTAGAAAGGATGAACAGAGCTCAGTGAGTGGGTAGTTGTTCAGTGTTTCTTTTTAGACTAGTCTCTCAATGTGTGTCCCATCTATTATTTACTGCTCACCACCCGAATGTTGCACTGAATAGAGAATCACTCATTTTCTCGAGGGCTTTTCCATGGTGCTCTTATTGTAGTACTCCATTTCTCTGCAAATATTAATGAATTTATCTTCTCGACAGCCTGGTGGTTTTGTCATCTTCCTCATGCATGTTGTGAGTAAAGATGCCGAGAAAAAGGAAAAACAGCTCTGTAATTCCCCGGCCCCACCCCCC
>VWZD01007545.1:0-42724 GCA_013396695.1 Sakesphorus luctuosus | reverse complement strand
CCTGGATTTTTCAGAGAACTTGGCAATTTTAAGTTTTCATAAGGTCGAAGTACAACTCCTGTTCACTTGCACTGTAATTACTGGCCCTTAGCATTCAGATGAGTGGTTTAAGATGGTTACCCAGAGAAAAGTGAAGGGAAATCAGGGACCCAAACTCTACCATATTTATGACACACTTTTCAACATTTGTAACTAAATAGATTCAGGCTTTTTTAACTGTTCAGCTGTCCACTGTTCAGCTTTGACTCACTCCCTGTCTGAATATGCTTCCTGTATTTCCCCTCCTAGCTGAGAGAACTGTGGCTTTTTGAGCTGCAAATAGTTGGACTCGATGATCTTAGAAGTCTTTTCCAAACTCAATGATTCTATAATTCTATGCTTTGTATATCCTCAGACATAAACAGTCACAATCAGAGCCATGTCCCAGGCCCCCTCCTGATGTGAAAAGGCTCTATAAGGCCGGTCCTAGACAAAGCAGAGGGTGTGGGCTGTACTGGGACAGAAGAGGCCACAGACAAGTTAAACAAAGAGGCCCATAAACCGAACTTGAGCATTGGACCCCTGATCATTGACATTGCTGCTCTTCTTTCCCTGAAAGAAATTCCCAAATAAACAGGGGTCATCACAGAAATCACAGAACAATTTGCACCTCAGCACCGACACTAATCCTGATGGAGGATCTGTGCCTGGGCTGCATGGGCACAAACCTCTCAGTGGCACTTGGTTTCAGCAGCAGGTCCTTGATTCTCTTATTTAGCACAAACGTTCCTCCAGGGCCACACGGTGACAGCGGCCCCACTGTAAGACAGAATGAGCTGCTGAGGGATGTGACTCCTCTTTCCAGATCTCTGCCTGCATGGTGTCAGGCTTGGAATACATGCATTGAAGAGTACATGCTTTTCCACTACTTGTTATGAAAACACTGGTGGTAGTGTTATAGTTGAGATGTGCTAAAAACACAAGAGCAGCACAGTTTGTGGGAAGAAATTAGTTTTTTTATTCATTATGGAATAATGAAAAATAAATTTTCAATCCCCTGACTCTAAATAATGTTTGCATTTCAAAAATAAACTTTACTTTTGGGGGGTTTTTTTGCTGTTAAACAACCCTGACCCTTAAAAAAAAAAAAAAAGAAAGAGAGAGAAGCCTTTTTTTGTTTATGAAAGGATTTTTTTGCCAGTGCTGTGATCTGTCCAGGCTGTGTGGCAGGAGTACATCAACTTGATATGTTAACTGAGTAAGCTTTATTATTTTGGTGAATTTCAATTAGCCTATCAAAATAAAACAGACTGTTCCTCTTAAGAGTGAAACAAAAAAAATTACAGAAAAAAATTTAGAATAAAATTTATCAATACCATGGTCTGATTTTAATTTAATCAAAGTTAAACCATGATAAGCACAAACAGTAAATTAAGATAAGAACAAACAGTGTTTATAAAATTAGCATAAGTTTTGACTTGTAACGATGTAAAAACAAAAAGTGAATAGAATATTCAGTGTTGCTAAGGTAGTAGATTTCCATAGTTGAATGTGGAATTAATCAGAATCCATTGATCTTAATTTTCTGTCTGGCCAAATATAAAGAAATTTTATTTTGTCAACCTCATTGATCATTTTTACCATTTATATTTCTCATTTTGCACAGAACACTCATGTATAGCTACATTCCTGCTTTTAATGGGAATATTTTCTGTAGGAAATTCTGAAAAAAAAAAGTTTGACATTGCACTGCTTCTGCCTTCACAAGTCCTCTTTATCTCTGCATCCATTAGCCAACTGTTTGCAATATGGATTTATTTTAGTCTGCTTCTTACACCATCAAGGTCTTTAAATGAAGCTCTGCCCCTGTACATGAAAAGACTTCTTAATTTGCAGTTTCACATTATACAGAGATTAACAGTAGAAGGTTATTAACAGTGCAAGGTTATTAAGAGCATGTATAATATTATTCAAATGATAGCAGAATCCCATGGAATCCCATTTCAGTATAACTTTATTAATGACAGAAGTATCCAGCTAATTCTGTGCTTTTTCCTTGAAGGATGGATAATAAATTATTGCAAATCAGTATGCATTTTAATCTCCTTTTCAGCTAGCAGTTGACAATTTTGCGGTCTATTAGAGACCGTGGTTGCTCGGACTAAGTGTTGAGAAATGAATGTACTTTACAATTGGCAAAGCTAATAATAGTATTACTATTATTTCAAAGAAATTTATCCCTGGTTTACATAAAATCCTTGCAGATACATTTGGAAATTTTTGAGTTTAAGCCTAGCATTCAGTACTCTAATTTTCTAAATTCTGATGAGAGCCAGATCCTGTAATGTTTTGCTTCAGCGTAATCCAGGAAGGAGAACAGGGGAAGCACAGAGGCTGTATCAGTTAATTTGGTTTGTTAGGTGCTAGAGGTGATCATTTCTGGATCCAACTGGGGCTTATAATTAGCCACTCTGAGCTTTGTTACTAATCCTCAGCAGAAGGTCTTTGGCCCCAGAGCTCAGCTGACATCATGGGTAGCCCAGGAGTGTGTTTTCCCCTGCTTTGCCAGAGGCACACAGATGGGCACCAAACCGACCAGACCTGACTAGAAAATCCTTTCAAGATCCCTCACAACACCTGTGCTGATGGATGATTCCACCATGAAACCACATGGCAAGTGAAACATCTTAAACTGCTATGACTGTTTATAAAGTAATCATAAAATTCTAAGCTCTTAATCAGCACCTATGCTGAAAACACCATAGACTTAGAGGAGTCAGCTAATGTGCATTAACTGCATACACCTACACATACCAAACAAAACTCTTCTCCAAGCCAAGATAATACTTCCCCTGTAAAGTCTCTCACAATTGGTCTCAATTCTTATTCCTTCATTATTTTGCCACAAATTTCTTGCAAAATCAACCTATATGCACAAAGAGGCACTTTAAAAACCCTTGTTCTAGTTTTCCACTAGAAAAATAAAAGGATGATTCACAGCTGAAGGGTAGATGAATTTTAATTTTGTGACCAAATTATCCTTAATTCTGGAAGCGTTGTTTTAACAGCAATTTGTTTATATAAATTCCCTCCTGTTGCACAGCATCTACAGCATATCCTGTGGGATGTTCATATAGATGAGCCCCTCCCTGACTGCTGTAAGAGATTTTAATCTTGATATTGTCCAGCCTTACTCAGGCAAGGGTTGTAGTGTAGCTCCAGACTTCATTTTCTCTGGTCACAAAACCAATTTCATAGATTTCTGTCCTTTCTTATCCCAGTTATTCATTCCCTCCCTTGTACTACCTTGTGCCTCTTTAGTTGTGCCTGTGTTGCAGGACAATGTGTGTTCAGTGTCATACTCTAAATAAGATTAGTGAAATAACCTACATTGAAAATACCTTACTTTTCTTTCTTTTTTTTTTCTTTTTCTGGAGGATTTTTCTTAGCTTAGAACATTTTGTTGATCCTATTGAGTAAAATCTTGTCAGTGACTCCACTGGCAGAACTGAGGAGATAAATATCAGGAAGGGAATGAAAGCAAGCAGTGGGAGAGGGAAATATTGTCAGAAGGAAAATTGTTCACAGACCACCATCCTTAGATGCTGGAGAACCAGAACTCCTGAGTTCTGTGATATGGAAACCCTGCAATGCCAAGAAATCTTGAAAACAAATTTAGTCATAACTGTGAAATCCACAGACACCAAGAGCTCTTAAAGTCTAACAGATACTTTGGAATTTTTATTCAGAACAGAAAATTATGTGTTTCTTAATTTTATTGTCTATTCATCTCTCTATCTGGGTCTGGAATTTGCAGATCTTTAAGAGCTGACTTTGAAAAGCTACTTTTTTCTGTTTCCAAAGAGGGTTTTGTTCCCTCATCACTCACAACTTTTTGTTGCCTGGCTTCTTTTTAGCTTAAGAGTGTGAGATAACTGGCATGGAACAGGAAAAATCTTGAACACACAGCCTGTGACATTAGTGAAACACACAGTATTTCTCTACACAGTGCATAGGAACAGCCAAAAAAGAAATGGTCCATGGCTGTGATCCCAGCCAGCAATGAAAACCCTGGAGACACCTCACTTTTAGTCTTGGGCAATAGGTGTGCAGGGCATACCTCCTCCAGCTCAGTCGTGGCCACACATGGCAGGACTGTGGGGACTCGACTGTGATATCCCTAGGGCAGGAAGTTAAGTTCCAGAGAAGATGACATGGAGTCCTGGACCCTGGGCAGGGTAGGGGGAGCTCTGGGTATGGGCTGGGCAGGGAGATTCTCCATGCCCTTGGGGCCGTGAGAGGTCAAGAGTCAGGCCAAGGAGCAATAGGGTGAAGGAGCATAATGTCATACAAAAATCCTACCAGAATGCATTTGTCATGGGTTAGGTGAGAAATAGCGATGAAAAAAACCCTAGCAGATTTAATAATTTGCTGAATGCAATTTGTTATGATATTGACATAGAAATAAAATATACTCTATGCCTTCCAGCCACTGAAAAACAATCATAAAATTACTACAACCAATAAAGATATCAGAATGGAAACAGAAATGTAAAACGAATTTTTAAGGCCTTGTCTTGTCTGCTGTGAAGGGAAGGGAGTCTGCTCTATTGTTAAAAAACATCACAGAAAATAATTTAGACAAAAGTTATTGCAAATATATTTTCATTCAAGCCTGCCTGATCCTGCCTCCTTCCTGCATTCCTTATTTTAAAAGACAGGGTTTGATATGTGGGTCTCTCATTGCTTGCCTTTCCCTTTTATCTAATAGGTTTCTGTGGGTTGTTAGTACCCAAGGAGAAGGTAAGTATTTTGCCCCCTTCAGCCTTATTTTATGAATAGGTAGAGCAGGGGTTTTTTGTTTGGTTTGTTGTTTTTTTTTAATAAAGTAAGTAGGGAGCTAATCAGTTGATTGGGTTTTTCTATCTTGAAAAAATAGTTTGATGTTTTTACTGAAAGATTTTCTGAAGGACAGAAAAGCACTACACCCTTGCCAGCAGAGGGACAGACAGAAAGATTCAGAATGGCAGTGTCTGGGTGTTTGGACAGGCATGCATGCCCCAGTCACCCCACTGCCCCTTCCCATTCATCCCACTCACATCTCGGTCACTGTGGAGCAAAGGAAACTGAGGAACCAGAGAGATTTACTTGCACTGTTATGTCAGCTTGTCCCTAACAAGCATGCCCATCTACAAACCTGTAAATGGGAGGACTTGGTCGGTAGAGGCATTAAGATGTGGGAAGGACTTGTCATACCTGCTACGCAACAGCTGGCTTTATTGTGCTTTCTTCTGAGCTTCCTTCATTTCAATTCTTTCAGCAAAGAAAACAAGTGTTGCTTTGCTTCTTTATAAACCCCACTGTACATTGTCTGGAGTTGGTTATGAGAAAAAGCACTTGTTCTAAGCTGCAGGGTTTAATGTTTTATTTTGTATTCAATTCAGTGTGAGTCCTCTGTAATTCTCTTACTGCTGCTTTTGGACAGTTTATATTTTATGTGAGGGTGGATCACATCTAACAGCTGAAACATACATTTTCCCTAGGGATAGTTTCTAATTACTGCTTAACTATAAAATTGAATGAGAAATTAGATGGGCAGTAGAATGACAGAGTTTGACATCAACATTCAAAATGAAAAATAAACTCATCCGAGAGTGAAGGGAAAGAAAACAACATATGCAACCCATTTTATCATTCAGGCCAGTCTTGAACATTTCAGCTATTGCTTCAGCTTGGCAGAACTAAAGGCAAAAAAAGGGCAGATTACCAGAACATCCCAGCTTTAGGATTTATATGAAGACAAGGTGATTTATTTTGTTAACTTTCTCTACCGGGTTTTATGTTCTGATTTGTTGTTGTATAATTATGATAATGGTTCCATAGGTCTAATTCAAAAAGTTTTTAGTTTCCAGATATCACTTTCAAGCTGTCGTTTCTCAATGTGCCATCCCTAAACACTCATTCCTGCCTCCCCATATTGTACCACCTCCACAGTTGTGTCAACACAACTGTTTGTGAAACTGCAATCTAAACTGGATCACTGAACTGATTTGGATTAAAAATAACATTTGCTTTGGAGGGGACAGGGCGTGGGAATGAGCAACTGAGGGCAGAAAAGGGCTGGCTGAGATGGAGGGGAGGAGAAAGGATGGGAACTCATTAAACTTGTCTTACCACTGAAGCTGATCTCTTATGAAACTGAGTTCATGCTCACCTTTTAGCTAGCACAGCCATGCTTTTCATCCAGTATTAATCAAATTAGAAACATTGAATTCATGTTCCCCTTACATTTAATAGAAACAGGTGGACAAATTCCATGAAGAGTTTATGAACCATCAGGCAAGACCACATAAATCCCATGTACTGTTCATACTATGCCAAATAAGTCAGAAGCAAACAACGCTACTGCAAATGTCTAACCCAAATCTCAGGGAGTTCAGTGAAGGTACACCTGGCTAAATAAGCAGGGAGTGAGTCCTAGCCCTGGTCTTAATCACCACCACAGTGATTTGTTAGTTTACTCCCTAGCTCTGCACTGGCTTGTCACATCTTGCTTGTGCAAGACAATGCTTATATAAGAAGGACTAACCTAAAGCAGTGTAGCTACAGGTCAGAGGAAACACGTGGACTTCAAGCCAGTTACTCATTCCTATCCCATTTTTGTTATGCAATATTAAGAGACCTGACTGCCCTTCCTCTGCTTTCAGAAGGCTTTAGGTCAGGATCCAGAAACTGGATTGCCAAATCAATTTATTCATATTTTAATGAATCCAGAAGTCTGGAGAGAGGCTTTTTACAAGGACAGTGGGACAAAGGGCAATGGCTTTAAACTGAAGAAGGGTAGATTTAGATTCGATATTAAGAATAACTTCTGTACTGCGAGGGCAGTGAAACACAGTAACAGGTTACCCAGTAAAACTGCAGGTTCCCCATCCCTGGAAATGTTCAAGGCCAGGTTGGATGGAGCTTTTAGCAATCGGGTCTAGTGGGTGACATCCCTGCCCATGGTTGGGTGGTTGGAACTAGATGACCTTTTAAGTCTCTTCCAACCCAAACCATTTTGTGATTCTAAGAATTTCACACAGGGATGTAAGAACGCAAATACACTTGTAGCTCCTATGAATATTTTGCTTAAAATAAATCTGGTACTAAAGAAATTCAGGATCTGAACTAGAAACTGACTCCATGAAAGGATGATTCCTTCTTGTAAAAATCACTGATTACCCAGTGACCTGGAATAATAATTTAATGACATCAGTATGTCAAGTAAACAATTTCATAACCCAGTGGTTGTGTGACCCAGATCTAATTCCCTTATTTATAGCACAAGTATCAACTGTACATAGAATTGTAATTAAACATACGAGATTGTTTCCCATAGGTTGATCAAAGAGCTGCTATAATAATTATTAATATGTCATCATCTTGCATAATGCTTTTGACAAATCTTAAAATATTATTTCATGTATTTATGTCAGCTCTCTCCTAAAGAATAATCATATCCCAGATGCCCTATCAATCCACATAAATGAAAAGCCAAAAAAATTTGCTACCTTGGAAGTGTGAGAATATAGTTAGACTTCTTATCAAAACACCCTTTGGATTAAGGCTAGAAACAAAAGGGACTCTCTTTAATAAAGGAGATAAGATCCCATGTCCTCTTGAGAAGAAAATCAGTGCCAGCAAAGTAACATTATATAATTTATAATAATTATTATTTTACTAGCCATAGACCCACAAGTAGTTGTGGTTTACAATCTATCCTGTTCTGTATTAGGATAGAACTAAGCACAATCTGAGTTAACATATCAAAGTCATGTTTGATGGAGAAAAAAAAGTCAAGATTTATGATCTCTCTGAATGTTGTGCTTGTGAAAACTGCTGATAGTGGACAGTGTTTATGGGCAGAGATATTCAGATGCTCTTAATCCTACTTAAGCAAAAGTCACTTTTTTAAACAAGGTTATAATTGTCACTGTTGTAGTCCTTTTAGTGCCCCATGTATTATCTTTTGCCAAAAGTGCTATGTAATTCTTTATGGACTGTGGCTTCCATAGGAATAATTCGACAGTGAATGGCCATCCAGAAATATTTAATAAGGCTTTAATTTACATGGGGACCTACAGAGGCAACAAGTTTCCTTCTAGCACAGGATGCTGTGGTGTGTAACTTTTGCCTCCTGTATCAGAGGCACAGAAATATAACTGTGCAACTTTTGCTTCTGATCATGAATATATCTATCCTCTTAAGAAAAATCTTCACTTTTCTCATTCCAATTGTACCCACAGGCGGTGGACAGATAAATAATATAACCAGAATTTACAATACAAAAATCACACTGCCATTTTTTTCAGAGAAGTAATTTCCAGATTCTAATCAGGTACAGCACAGCCTGTATCCTTTTTGAGGAATGAATCTACACCCTCTGCCTCAAAGAAGAGTTGCAGAAGTGAATACAGTTTTTACCTACCTACAAATGCCTTCACATTTTATTTGATCTGAACACAGCAGTCAAAATGGAAGCAACGATCCAGTGAGCAATAGCTCTGTAAGTGGGCTGTATCACAGAATCACAGAATCATTATGGTTGGAAAAGACTTCTGAGATCATTGAGTCCAACCTATGACCTAACACCACCTTGTCAACTAGACCATGGCACCAAGTGCCACATTCAGTCTTTAATGTATGAGGAGATATGTATGAGGAATTCAAAGATAATGATTTAATCCACTCTTGGAAATGGAAGAAACAGAGCGAGATGATTTTCCAAATTCTGGAATGGGAAGGCCTTCAGTGTCTAGAGTGACAAGTAATTTCTGGGCCATGCTTTCATACTAGGAAGAATTTATCTGAAAGATTTTCAGTTCCATGTTCAACCTCACACTGTGGTGCCACAAAAATTTTTCAGCAGAGCTGAGGGTCCACTCTCAGCTATGTGGCATAGTGCAGGGTGTCAGGAATAAGAAAGGGAAAAGGTATGCAAAGACAGTGTTTTCTTTATGCCATGAAACCACATCTTGAATGTATTGCTTTTCAGATATTCATGTTAGGCAAATCAAAAGACTAGAAAACAAGTCCTTCTCAGAAACTTGGACCTTTTAGTAACAATTCAGACTAAACTGCCAAAGACTGACACACCAAAATTCATTAGGAAAAAAAAATTTTATTTATCTCCTGGAGTTGTTGCTCTAATTCCTAAAGGTAAGGTATGCCTACCAAGGAGTACAAATATTATTCTTTATGGATTTTGGTCTGGTTTAGGTAAGAAATTGTGTTGTAATTACCTTTTCTTATGTACAGGCATCAGTTTCTTCCTGTAGGCATTGAAAAGTTCTGTAGAAAAGCGGTGGGTTCCATAAATAAAATAAAGAAATTAAAACCTGCAAAACATTACTGGCAAGTCACCAGAGGGTGTTTAAAACTGTTACTAAATTCATTGTAGACAACAGCTGAATTTACTGTGAAATAAATTAATTGTGGAGACAGATGGCAGAAATTACATTCCCTCATACATGGAAAAACAAAGTGAGAACTATTTGTTACCTAGAAGCTGTGGATTTAAGCCAGTTTTCCAGCAACTTTATAACTAATAAGATTTGTACAAATCATAGGATATCCTGTGTTTCTAAATTTATAACTAGAAAAAAATCAGCAATACTGTCCAAACATATATATATTTTGCTTCAAAATCTATCTGAAAGGTAATGCTACTGGTTTAGATTCAGTTTAAAAGTTACATTTAAAAACTCCAGCATACTGAACAGGGGGCACCACAAACTCCATTCAAGTATCAGTGAAAAGCTCAACACAGATTTATTAGTCATTAAAAATAGTGCTCTCACTTTCCCGAGCATGAGTCATGAAGCCAAGTAGGCAATTATGTAAGACAGCTTTTGGGAAGTATGGAATGACATAAAATGGATCATTTTAGTTACAGAAACTTCAGGCCATTTCATGAAATGCTACAGTGTTGTCTCCCATCAGCTTCTGTAAGTATTGTCTGTATCTCAAAAATTAAGGCTTGTTTTGCTAAAAGTTATGTCAATAATTTTTTTAGGTAGATTACTGTTTATTGCTAAAATTTATTAAAAGTAAATTGCGAGATACCAATAAGAACACAGGAGAACAAAGGGAGGAAGATGCTCAAGGATGAGTTTCCTTTTTAGTGTAAATCAAGAGTTTCTGGATTTTAAATACTGCATAATAATCCATATCTGCTAAAGACTTAATTCTGTAAGTACACAGATGCAGACAACATTTTTGGTGAATTTACTTTTCTGCTAAGGGTCTACATACAAACTCCTGCTCATCCCATCCATTCTCACCCACATTAACCTGCATGTTCAGAACCTGCCCAATGCAATTAAGAGTCAGGAAAACAAAGTCATTAATTATCAAGAATCAGAGACCTGGAACTCTGGGAAAGGAATTTTTGTTCCCATGATTTGTTGCACTTGAGGACTTACCTATTGAGAGTATTTTTCCATTCTTCAAGTAGGAGCTTGGTAGTTTTCTTTCTGAGAAGCAGGAGTTTGGCTAGAATCCTCTGACAGCAGGAACATGATTTTTGCAGAGCACAGAGAAGCACTCAGAAACCAAACCATTGTGCTCATTTCCCCATGGACAATGAATTACCATCTGAAAGGTTCCAGAGTGACAAAACTAGAAGTCCAGGTAAACAAAGAGTGTGCTTATAGAAAAGCAACTCATTTTTCACTGCTTTTTACAAATATATCTGGAAGGAATGTCACCGAAGACTAATTCCTCACCAGTAAATCCTATAGAATATAGCAGCTGGTAGAAAGAAGATGACTTTCATGTCTGAAGAAGTTTGGGAATAGTAATGACAAGGGTAGGCTGAACTATTAAGAAATTAATGTATTTCAAAGTACATATATTTCAGACATCAGATCATTTCAGAAGGGCCTCAGGAGTAGGTTAAAGAACTTCACTGGAGAAGGAGGAGAGAGAAAGCTAAGTTGACCTGAAATACGTCGGTAAGTTTGTACATCCTGTCCTCTTAAACTTGCATCTGGTGAAATAAAAATAATTAGCAAGAGTCTGAGAAAAGTGGTCTCAAACGTTTAGGATCAGATCTCTGTTCTTAACCCTTAAATATTATTTGCAGACTGCTCTATGCTCTTTTATTATGGAAGTTCATGGCAAGAAGTTTAAATGGTTCCAAGAACCAGGTGCAAACAACTTATTACAACCTTTCATTACATAGTCTGTGAACAGCATAACTTTAATTTACTGTTGATTATCATCTAAAAATGTTTTATTTTACAGAGAGCTTATTAGACTACTATCAGTTGTCCTGAAATAAAATTGCACTGACCAGTTGGGGTTAAAGTCTTGAGTAATATTTCATGTAATAAGGACTATCTCTACAAGAAAGTCTAGAAATAGCTTCCTAATCCCACTCCTCCAAACCACAACCAACTTTGTAGCTGACATACTAGGAATTTTATTTGCTGCCTTTGGAGCTGAGTAGGTATATTAAACCTATTGCTTAAATTCTTAAAAATTTTAAATAGCACTTCACTAAATTATTCTTTATAAATGTCTTAGCTATCCCCCAGATGAGTCTATCAGGGAAAGTTTCGTCTCTCTTCTTGCTTCTTTGCTAAAATCTGACAATTATTAAGAGATAAAGAGAATTCTGATGAGCATTTCTATTTTGTGATATCAAAATTTCTCTTCACATTTGGTAGAAAAACTAATTACTTTATTTAGTCATTCTGAGGTAGAATAGAGAAGGGAAATACACATAAATTTGGGAAGTTACAAAACAAAATAAAATAGTGAAATTCAGTTAAAAGGTACCAACATCATGGCAGGCAGAGGAGCTGGTAGGGGACACTTTACATTCTGCATTAGACAGCTGCCATGTGTCAGCATCTTCAAGGTTACCCCTCATCACATGAGAGGCATCAGTTTCCACTCAGCACGGGAGCTACTATTACAGCAAGCTTAAACTCAGAATGCTGCCCAGTTTGTAACAGTGTTTAAAGCATTTCTGCTTATCTCTGTAGCTTTTTCTGGCCTTAAGTCTTTTGCTGTTTTACAGTCCAGGGTAAAGTGTGTGCTGTGCTCTGGAATATCTGCTATCTGTACTTCACATACAGTTGAGACATGAATCAATCCATAGCATGTCAATTACTTACTACATTGCAGGTGTTCCCTTTTGTATAGATTTCTTTCTATTGATGTTAGAATAGCTAAATCTTTGTATCTACCTTTATGAAACTTAAACCCTGCAGATATATTGTCTTAGTTGTCTTATATATTTTGTATTAAACTGAGGCCTAATACTACTAATAATAAGAAAATATATTTTTATCTTTTCTGAAAATTTATGCCCCCTCTCCCACTAGAAATATACATATACTTAAGAGGCACACTTCTGAACACATGATCTTGAAAGATATTTGGCATAAAATAAGAGCATTTGAACTCTGAAACATAGTCACCTTACAAAGTCATAAGTTATTGAGTACTGACGTTGGCATCAAACAGCCAGTTTCTGAAGATCCAACAAACAGGTCCCTGTGTCTTTTGAACTCAAGTATCTTTCCACTACCAAGTTATCATAATATATTGTAGGCTATTTTGTGGCAATCACTGAAACACAATAAACCCCACAATTTTCAAAAACACCCTACCCTATTTTCAGGTCATTAACCGAAAGAAGTCAATGGGCTGCTTTTTAATGGTATTTACCACCTAGCAGCACCCAGTCCCCGCCAGGTAGAGTGGAAAGATCTCTCAATGAAGTGAAAATATGACTTCAGAAGCTAAATTGTATGTATATAGCCCTTAAGTGATCAGTGACAACCAAATAATAACCCACTATCCAGAAAAAGTCTACAAATTTACATAGCATTTTTCACCAATACTGAAGACATTTTTTATATTTCTTGCTATTGTAATCAAGAATTTTACATTTTAGTTAAAGAACTACAGATTTAAATATGGAGACACTTTGAAAACCCCCTCATGAAAGGACAAAACAGAAGTTTATTGTATTTTATTTATTCCCTTTAGACAACACAAGAGAATTCAAAGAAAATTTTCCACATATTTTGCACTGGGGTGTGACATTTCTGCCGTGCTTTGGCCCACAAATTCCCTCATTTACATTTTTATTGGTAAACCAATAGAAGGTTACTGAGCTGTGATAGTTTCCAGCTCAAACAAACCAAAAGCATTTATGTATGAGATGTATCTGTGGCTTTTATGCATGGTTTTATCAGTAGGAATTAATAAGGGGAAATATGGTTTCCCCATGCAGAACCAACATTCCACTCATACCAGTGGAGAGTAATGCTACTGAGGTTACAGACATCCCTTCTGATGTTTCAAAGCTTCAGTCTGAGATACAGTTGTCAGGCAGCAAAAGCCCAAGCAGTATAGAAGGCCCAGAGCACTGGTACAGGAGCTTAAATTAATAAAGTGTTTCATTACATTGTATTAACTCCTCCTTTTCATAGTGAATTCATGGAGCTCCTTGTTCCCGTGGAGAACAGACTTTAGCAGCAAAACTGAGCAGACACTGTGTACAATGCACATCTCCCAAGTTTAAAATGAGTGACATCATAGTATAAAAATTAGGAATAGTCGTGAGATACAGATGTGGATTTATGTGGGAGCAGTAGGAAGATTGTTCTGATAGTAAGTTTTCTCTGTAAGGCAACAATAAGGTGATAAAGATTAAATACATTTGTCAATAGCCATTGATGCAAACCAAATACGGTCTTGTTTGAAGAAAATATACACTTGGCTGCTGACAATAGAACCCATCTTCAAGGAGTGCTGCCTTTAGGTAGTACACCTGTGTACAGCATTATGCCACAACACTGAGTGACTTGGCAATTTTTAGTCCCTTTTCCTCTCCATGTTTGCACAGACTTGTAATCAAATATTCTCCCTTCAGTGAGCTCCATGTACATGTTTTGTGCAGTTTTCACTTTAGTTCTTAGGTGGTAGTAAGTTAACAGCTGTAGTAGCATTATAAACAAAATGAAAAGGCCATTCCCTCTCAGACAAAACCAAAAAAGCCCCAAACAATGAATATGAGGTGAAATAAAGTCTGCAGACCATGAAGATACTATTTGTATGAAATTATAAGTTACTTGATGATTTGAAAACCTATTCTCGTTGACCTCAAAGAGCAGGCATCTTTAACATGTCAAAATACTAAGTAAGTATACTTTCTGAAGCTCTTGTCCTTAGCCCATTATGTTGACAGCAAAATTAGAGAAGAAAACAAAAATTAAAAAACTTCTGTAACTTTCATGATACAAGAATTCCAAGAGGAACAGGAGAAACTTGAAGTCAATGAATTTCTGAAATAGGTAGAAGCTCTGTCAAAACATCGTAACTTAGAGAGAAAGGGAGAGGTGCTTCTAGTACAGAGTATAAGATACTCTTTCAACCAGGACAGGCAGTAATGATGTTGCCTGTAATGAGAAATGTCTCATTAAATTAAAGTTTTCTTCTGTATTTTCTGTAGGAAATGGGAGCAGAGTGGCAAATTCCTGTCCCTGCTAATGTCTGACTGTACAAGCAGCAAAATATCAGTCAGAACTTGAGCTTTCATGTGATGCTTACTGCCCTTTGGGGCTCAGAAGAGCTGCCAAAGGACAGTATTTCTCCATGCACTTTTTGGGCAGACTTTGGCCTTTTCCTGCAGTTCTTGACTTAAGCAAGGCTCCTGGTAGTGCCAAAATGTCAACCATGCTCATTCTGAGGGCTAAAGTATGTCTGAGCAGCTGCTGTCTTTGGGGGATCAGATCCTCTTTTGCTAATAGGACTTGTGAGAGATAGAACATTTGTCTGGGTAAACAAAAATTTTCTTCCTGTCATATAGACAAAGTATCAGTGGCCAGATATCCCCTTAATAAAAAATAATAAAATGTGAAATACTCAGAGACAAAAAGTATTAATGACACATTTTTTGGTGTGTCAAAAAAAGAGCTAGAAAAGGACTGCAAAAGGCTCTGAAGCCTCAGTTTCTAGCAAATAATTGGCAGCAAATGTCTAACAATTTATATGAAGGAATAAAATTATTCATTGTGTGTGTATGTGTGTTGGCTTTGAATACCATGGTCACCCTCCAGCTGAGCCATTTGCATCTGCCAACCAGCAGCCAGACACCAGTGGGGAGTTGACAGAGCCCTCATGGGCTTATTGTGTGCAAGTCCAGCCAGGGACCAGAGCCAAGACTCCTTCTCCAGCTCTCCTCAGCAGCCAAAAGCAGTAGCTCCTCTTGGTGAGCTAAAAATGACCTCCCTACCTGCTGCCTGAGCCCAGAAAGGTGCTGAGCTCAGATTCAGACGGATGCTGCTCCCCACTCCACACAGCCTATGCGGCTCCTGTGACTGTCGGTGTAGTCTTGCTTGGGGCTCTTTGACAGAATCTCATAGATTTCACTCAGAACTTTTCACTGCCTCAAAGTTTCAGCCTATGATTTACTAGCTTTAGGTATAGTACTGCAGTCTTGATACGTAAACCAAAAAAAAAAAAAAATCAGAAGAGTATCTCCTGCTATTTTCCCAGAAGAAAAAAGCCTGACAAACAAAACCCTGAAAACCTAGTGGACTACAATTTTTATTATTTATAGACAAGAACAGCTCTTGTCCTAGGGCAAAGTTAAAAACTCTCTTACAAAGCTGTAGCAGAGCTAAAAAAAAGGGGTGATACCTGAAGGAAAAGATGCTCAGCTTGGCCCACCTGGTCTGTTGACTCCACTGGACAGTTTGCTTTGATATACTTTCAGTGAGAGAGAGTTGCTGGATGTAAGCTTTGCTGTGCCCACTTACACATGGCTTGTGTAGGGGAGCACAGGCTACAGTACAACTGCCACCTGTCAGCAGGGAATAGGCAAAAATAGATGGAGAAAAGGCCATCCATTGAACATAGGAGACGCAGCTGGAAAAGAAGATCTTATTCTCTGCCCTTAGGCCACTAAAGGCAGCTCTATGATGCATATGAGACAGTGCTGTGAGGAAACTTGCATAGCAATCCAAGGCCTGTTGACCAGAGCCCAAATTCAGCAACACAGCCCAGCCACCACAATAACAAGATGTGAATGGATCTACCTTTTCCAGGGAATTTTAGAAAAATCTAGCTTTTTTCTACCTGTTCCTTAGATATTATCTGTGGTCACAGAATGTGATCACTTAGCAAAATTATGATCTAAAGCAAACGTAAGTATAAACATAAATATTGCTGTAGAGATACGTTGTGCCTGGAAATATAAAACAGCCAGGGTCCACCTCTGTAAACATAAATGCATTTTGTCAACAGATTTACAGTGTGTCACAACATTCACAGTGACAGACTTACCTGCTTCAGTCACTCAATACATTGATTGTAAGCAAACGTGACTATTAAGAAGGCTATGGCACATGCCAGTTTGTAATTCAGATGTATGATTTTTTTTAAACAAGTCAATGGGACTATATTTGCATTTTGATTTTGCAAGTGGAAGATGAAATGGTGACAGCAAGTCCATAATTATCACCTTTACTTAATTGAAATTTGATTTTTTTTCTCTCATTTTCTTAAATCTCCCAGAAAATTTCTCTTGAGCTCAAATATGCTGCTAGATGATAATTTTTCTACCCAATTCATTTTATTCAGATAAGTCCTTTGGAAGCAACAAATGAAAAATAATTTTTAAACTCACTAGGAAATGACGTGGAGAGGAGTGGATTGAAACTGAGATTTTAACAACTGTGAAAGGTTTTTATATTTAGAAATGGAAAAAAAACAACTCATATTTCAAGATTATTGGTAGAAAAATGTGAAGTTTAAATGCATTTTTATTTCGGCTTGTCAAGCACAACAGTCAAGAACCAAGCAAAAATGAATGAGATTGGCTTAAACAACAGATTTTACCTGTCGTAAATTTGGAGATCTTTCAATAACAATGATGGCTAGAAAACTTCTAATAAAAAAAACAGAGATTCTTCGATGTCTAAGGGACATACATAATGTTAAAGAGAAGCATAAAGTTACAAAGCTCTGTAAACTGAAGTATTATCTTAAGTTTTGGAACAGTGTAGTAAGTTCAGTACTAGAAATTCCTTTGTGAAAAGAAATTTATAACTTTCACCACTGAAAATACTCTTGTCAGGTTTAAAAATCTAAAAAGTTTCATTTTTAAGGTTTTGAGGTTCACCTGTAAAATAAATTTTTGCAGGGTACAGTGCAGAAAGTTCCTGAGCTCCAACATGATTAATAAAAAAGTACTGTGATTTACTTTTGTGACTAACCTTAGTGATAAAGTAAGTCTAGTGTGCTTCAGAACTCAGTGCATGCTTTGTAAGTGTGGTGAGTGAGAAATCTTGTGGAAGCAGAGAAGTTCACCCTGCTCCTATGAAGTTTCTGATGTTCAATGGTAACAGGGAAGAAAACAGAAAAGGTCAAAAGCTCTACGCCCTGAGGCATTTCTGGGGAGTGAAAACTATCGCAGGAGTGAGCTCCTTCCAACTTCCACAGGTTTCTGCAGTTTTACCTCTGAGAGAAATTCTTCCAGAGTGCAAGAAAAACAAGCTCAAAATGGAAAATAAAACTCCTTGAGCTATCTGAATCCCTCATTCAGTAAGTGATAAGAAAGATAATTTTTAAGTAGGTAATGAATGACGTTAGCAAATGGATAGATGTGAGTGGATGAGTGATGAGATAATGAGTAAGTGAGGAAGGAAGATCGGTAGGTGCAATTTGAAAGGACATAGCCCAGAGCTATCTCACAAACTTAACAAGACTGTCTAGGAAAAGATAAAAAGAAGCAGAAGCAGCTGAGTCACCTGGAGGATCAAATGTTGTCAAAGCTTTCACTTTTCCCTTTCCCTTTCCTTTCCCTTCACAAACCTCTATTCCCTTTTGTTTCATGTTGTTTGTTTTTTTAAAACATCTGCACCTTTTATGCAACAATAGTAATGATTAGGCCTCTGAAATATACTGTCAGCCCTTATTCCAGTCCAACTAGGACTTATCTACTTGCTTGTTTGGGAACTCATAATCTCTGAATGGAGCTTCTAGATAAGCACATGGACATCTCCATCTTCAATAAACTTACAACACAATTCCTAACAAGCCTCAGGCTTGTGCTTATTGGCCAATTCAGCTGGGATAGCTGAGGCAGCTTGCACCCACTACTATCCCATACATATCCCAACATGTAAACCTCTGTTTACAGCTTGTTCTACAGTCATAAACAGAAACTGGTAGGGAATTTATGTTAATGCTAACCATACAACAATAGATCATGTTAGAAATTACAGTAGTAGAGGACTGGATGTCAATCCCATTGAAACTTCTTTGTTATTATGGTGGAAACTTTGAGCAGGGAGGACAATTGGGATAATGGCCGCTTCCCAGCTACATCTATTTCTAAATGCAAGTCAAAGCCCAGATTTAAGCAGTCTTCAGCTGAAGTCAATAATACTGAAAACTTAGGAAGTTTCAGGCTGTTTTGTGACTGAGAGATTCAGTTGCATATTACCAGAGATGGCAACAAGCACTTACGAATGATTTGAAGTCAATTTTTAAAATATCCTCTGAAACAAAGATTTGTGAGACTGGTAGTGTAAATAATCCATGTTTATTCTGCATCAAACAATCCCATGGGAATCTTTTATTTCTAGCATAATTTACCTGTAGTACCATTTACTTGGGACTGTGAAGTGCATACGACCAGTATTAGAAAGCAGTGTAGTGTACTGAAACTGTCCAATTCTTCCATTGATTTCCAAAGTAGTGAAAACTACTGATAGGCTTTTATCTTAGTCCTGTGTTTCTGCTCTACTGTTGACAACCAGAAGTAGAGTGCGACCTCCTTTGTAGCTGGATAGCTTACAAAAAAATGTCTAAAGTACTTAAATTATCCAGAAATTTCACTGTCAAAGGTAACACCTGTTCCTTTTCTATCTAGGTCTAATTTAATGAGATTTAAGAATTCAGGCTTTCAGAGAATAAGATTTCTTAGTGAGTGTTGCCAATAACATGCAATGAGTTTAAAAACAAAAGGACACTCACATTTAGTTAAATGCACTTTTGGATAAGACTACCTGCCTCTTGATGCCCATGGCAAGCCCTGTAATTTGGCTTGTCTTCTGTTTCTGTTTCTGTTTCTGTTTCTAAGACTTCCATAGGTGAAGTGAAACCTGGTAAACAATTATACAGGGTAAGAGAAACTCAAGTACTTAAAACAAAAGAGAAATCAAAAAGTTTTTCTTCCACTCTTATATTTTGGTAGTAGAGCAGGAAGCTACATTAGAGGGAGAGAGGGAAAGAGCCTTTGTCAGAATAAAAGGAGAAGAAAGGAGGATACTTACTCAACTACTCTTGGGGGAAAAAAAAGGTGTTAACTGTGTATTGAACCGAACACCAGATTAAACAGCCAGTTATGATATACATGAATATTGTATCCTACAATATAAAAGAGGAAAAGAGGTTTTTAAATTATGTAAATACATGAAGGAATAAAAGATACTTGTTATTCAGGACAAAAGTTAACGTGAGAAGCTGCCTAATTCCAAAAATAAAGATTAAAATAGAATCTGAGCAAAAAGCAAACAAACAAACAAACAAAAAAAACCCCACAACAACACAGTAAACTGCTAGTGTTACATGGTTTGGACTACCACAAAGTTTTGTGAAGAATGGGGCAATATTACTGCACAGAGGTAAAGTGAGGATAAAATCACGACTGTTCCAACTCCATTGCTCGTTCTGTGGTCTTCAGTAACAGTGGCTGTATACTCCTCTGTAGAAAAGTAGAGAGAAAAACAGAGGGAGTTATTTTCCTCACAATGGACAACAGTGAAATTAAAACCTTTAAATGTCTTACTTTTTCTGATTTTTATGACCTCATTACCTCACCAGTGCATACAGTAGAGAATACTGTGTATAGTGTAGTTCTTCTCTGGAAGCTGCACTGTTACTCAGGTAAGATGTTTTTGTAAGAAAGCTAGTCTGGCAGTCGTATCACATTACCATGTGAAAGCAAATAGAAACCCACAGCTCACCAGAAAAAAAAAAATCCATTCTGCTACTTGCGCTTCCTCTATAAGTAAGAAAACAGAGTATGAAATAAGTCTTTTTGTGACGCACAGTTCAATATGGTTGAAGTGTTATAATGTGCTGCTTGAGTCATAACTGACAGGGTGCCAGCCTTACATTTGTCAGAGCAAACAGAGATCAGCTTTAAATTTCCGTGCTGTTACACAACCGTGCAATTACTTAAAGGACTACTTGTACTCAAACAAGAAAGGCCATCTACGGTGCTGATATAATTGTCCCTACTATAGGCATATTGTCATACCCACACGTATGTGTTTAAATACACACATATACTGCAGCATTTTAACTGCTCTTAGGGAGTGCTCAAGGTCTTTCATTTTTTTACAGAAGTTTGAGACTTGGGGTTGCTACAACTTGAGAGGGAGGAGGTGGTCACATAGCCCAGCTATCCATGTGATATTCTTCCCCACAAATCTCAGTAGTCAGCAGGATTCATGCACTGAAGTGACAGAAAGCAACAATCATATTTGCTGCTGCTAGTTTTCCAAAAGCTGGTGCCATTAAAACTTGGCTCTCACTTTCATTTATCAGTCATTAGCACAGTCATTGTATTTACCAGGTCTCTATTGGCCTTGTGGGAGGTATCTGCTAATAGTACAGAAAAACACTTGCAGTAACATTGTTTGGAAAACCGTTAGCAAACAGATTTCTACTGAGTGTAAGTTGGGCTCCAGGTGTCATTGGCTAGTTGGTTACCTCGTAGTCTAGAAATGCCAAATCCTAGGGTCTGTCTCCAGGAAAGCCTAAGAAATGGTAGTGCCTAGATGTTGGCAGGAAAAACTGACAGAGCCTCCTGAAATCCAGAGGAGTTGGTCATGGGACAGCTGCTTGCCTTTAGGTGCTGCAACCATCCTCTTTCTTTCAGAGCCTGAATCAAGATAGCAATGCTATTCTATCTTAGCTTAATCAGAGTGAATCAGATGACCAATGATTAATCATTCAACTATTTATCACTTCAGTAGAATTTCCTCATACTATTATTGGGGTTGCACCTTCACTGTTGTGGCTCAGGCATGATTGGAGCTAACACTTGGGGAGCATCTTTCAGCAATGAGCTTAAAGAGCTTGAGAGCCTGAATACTGACAACAGGTGAGGCTGCTGTTGGCTTGGAAGCAAGCAGAAGAACAAGCTACAACAGCTGTGAGAGAAAGCAAAAGTAACACAATTTGATATCATCTCCAGACTGCCCCTTCAGGTCATCTCTGCGGACCCAGGGCTCTTCATCCACCATGATAGGAAAAGGAAAGAAGGCTGGTGGAAGGGACCTAATTACTCCAGCATTGTGAAGTAGATTATAATGAATATATAAGAAGACTGTATGGCTTTTGTGGGCCATTTTAATGGGTCTCATTGAAGAATGAGATAAGGTTAGATATAGCTCTCTCCTGGCTCTTTTACCAGCAGTCTAGCATCCCATTATTTTAGTACTGTTCTTAGAAGATTATATAGGATGTGAAAAATTCCATCTGTTTTTGGGAAGTTCTGTTCATTATTTCATCTTTCTTGTGTGGTCTGGCCTAAAGGCAGTAATAGAGAACACTGTCTTCTGCAATCCTCTGAAGAAGACATTTTTCTATTCCTAAATTCTTATGTTAACTAAGGTTTTTAATAAAATCTTTTATCTTTAAAATTACACTGTAAAAGTAACTTTTAAAGTATATGTTTGACCTTTAAAAGACTTCTATCCTTACAATAACTTTTAAATGTGTATTTTCACAGCCTATATATAAAAAACAAATAAATGGTGTTGATCACTAATGTCAGTGTCATATAATTCTCAGTTGTCATAATAATTAGACAAAATATTATAAATAACCTTTAAAATATAAAATGTGGATACACAGACAGTATATGTGTGGTTTAACCAGATTAACATGAAATTCCTTAGATTGTTTTTTCACAAAGTGAAATCTGACTGATACATGCATAGCCTATTAAACTAGTCACACATAACATAACAGAGATGTTTCTGTACAGATTAAGGCTTAAAATCTTCAAAGAAAAATGTGACATCTTTAATTGATTGCAAAATAACTGTGATGGTTCTCTACACATCTCCATAATATTTATAAAATATTTTATAACTACATTTCTTTACTGGATTTTTCTGCTACTTTCTTAAGGAGCAATTGAAATATTGGGATGTGTGTATGAAAGCTCATGGATATTTTTAGGAATTTGCACTTTTCCAGCTGAAATCCAATATGGATATTATAAAAACAGTGTTAGAGATTTATTTTTCTTGCTGACACATTTTCAACAATTTTCATTTTGTGTCTGTACAATTTATATGTTTCTACTAAACAAAAGGTTTTGAAACAGACAGGTATCTCAATACTATCCCTGTGCAACAGGATACTGAGGTCTTTTTATAATTTTTTTACAAATGATGTGGCTGAATAATGTCAGATGGCCTCATTTGATTTGGAAGTAACTGAAATAGAGACAAATTTAAAGATATATCTGTCATCAGAAGTGGTGCTTTCTGATGAAACAGCAGCTTGAATACACATGTATAAGAAGTCATTAAAAGATACGTATGTCTAAAATAACAATAACTTTTGAGAAGCACCTTTCTACAAGCTGTTACTAAGACATTTTTTTATGAGAAGATTTGGGGTTTTGTACTTCTTAAAAAATTGCTGACAATGTCACTGGTCTTATTTAATGCTGGAGAAACCTAACAATAATTTCAGGTTAGACCATGATATTGTCAGTGAGTAAAAAGGGGAATATGTTCCTTTTTATTGAAGATCCCAATTACACTACATGAAACCAGAATAATTCTGGAATAAGTCCCCAAATAATTCAAGGAAGTTTCAAATCAACCTTGCAGCCTGTGGAGTAAAAACTGCCAAAGAGTTGTTCTCTTTTTCAGCTGTAATCCTTCAAGTTGTTCATCTGAGGTGAAATAAATTCTTTTACATCTCCTTGAAAATGCTTTTGAAATTTAACGAATGAAGTTTATCTTGTTATCATCACTTTCAATAAGACTCAAGCCATTTGCCTGTTCCTATGGCTCAAGTTACAATAAAGATATCCCATAATCTGTTAGGCGTTTGACTGGTCTCATTGAATAAGAACCCATTCTCCATCAGGAAGAGAATCACAGTTTTTATCAAAAAGCTTTGATTATTTTCTAAAATAGTTTTTAACTTTTTTAAATGGCATATTAACATTTATCTTTTAAATATAATTTTTCAATTTATTTTAACATGTTGCTTGTTTATATACTCCATTCTCATGCCTTCTCATTAATGTGTATTACCCAAATGTAGACTGCTGATCTTTCCCTGAGCCAAGGAAATCTAAAAGAAAAGGGAAGTCCAGAAGACAAGGGAGAAGGAAGAAGCAACTCTATGGAATGGAGCTGCATGTTAACATTAGTTTATGTCTGTACAGTTTCTGAACCAAAAGTGTAGGGAGAGATGATAATTTCCCAAGTTCTTTTCATGCCTTTTAATGCCTTTCTGTGGAAACTTCCAAGTTCTTCCTCCGGCCATCACTGCATTTCCATCTGTGTGCATATGACATGTAAGTTTTTAATTTGACAGAAAACATATCTGTTCTCAAGGCACCATACTGTTTGCAATGTAGGATGTCTTCATTTTTTTTCCATCAACAGTTTTGTATGGCTCAGCTCTGATGGTTTTCTGAAAAAGATGCTGGTGCTAAACAAGAGGGTATTAATGAATGCACAGGGGGAGGTAATTCAGGATACACTGTTTTCTATTAGTTTCAAGGGAGGCATCTCTCTCCTTATGCGACTCTTCATTACTGTACATATTGAGTAAACATAAACTCTTTCATGTCTGGTTACTTTGTTCATTACATGGCTGCTCATATACTTACACAATTTCTCAATTAAAATTTGCAAAATCTTTACAGTTTCGTCTCCCTGGTCCTATCTCAAAATTAATCTGATGAAAGAAAATCTGCCATGCCAGCTTTGTGCCCTACAAGGGCTTGAACAACCAAGGTGGCTCTGTTGCACACTTCCTGCAAATTTGCTAAAGCAAAACAGGTTGACCAAATGCATTCTCAGTTGCCTGTGAAATGCTTCTCTTTGCTGTGGAAAAGTTGCTTCTCTTGGTCCAAGCATCCAATGCTGATACTTGAAACTCCCAGAACAGCTGTGGATAGAGAATTTCTTTGGTACAGTCTTTAAATATTTAACACTAGGAAAATAATAAAAAAAAATTGTCGAAGTTCAGTTCTCCTAAGCGTGTAATACTAAGTAGGAGGCAGCTTCTATTTTCAGGATTTCAGACGACCTTTTGGTTAGTACTTCCCTGACAGAAAACATTGTTTGCCCAAATAAGCACTGCCTGAAGGCAACAGGATTTGGATCTCTCTTTTCCTTCTGATATTGTATTCATTTTCTGACTGTCTCACACCCAGCTGCAAAATAGATCAGTATTACCAGATCCTGTTTCTGCAAGCAAGGCCCTGAGAAACCTATCAGTTCACATAACTTTGGCTTTGTCTTCATTTTTTTGGGCATTATCTTAGTTGCCACTGACCAAAGGAATGTTTAATTGCTGCTTCAGTATACACTGAAGGAAGGATATTCAGTCTATGTATTACCTTTAAGCACACCTGTAGTTGTTGATAGCTTTTGCCATCTTTCAGCTGGGTTTAAATGTGCTCTGCCCCAGTGCACAGTGTTGTACATTAGTTCCTAAGATTGGAGCTCCCCCTTCACTTTGGACCTCCAGAACTGGAAGATACCTCATATATATGTATTGTAGGAAGGGAGAGGTTTTGATGTGAGGCTGGAAGGATTTCACTTTTTCAACACATATTTGAGTTCCTTTCTGTTTCTAGTACAATTGTCCAGTTGATCATAGAAAAAGCAGACCAATTATTATTGATAAAAGAGAGAATATGCATAAATTCATGGGATAGGGCCTCAGTGGTGGGGAAAGTGGGAATCATATGCTGGAATCAGTAAGACTTCATAAGCCTTTATGATAGACCCCTGTGTTTCATTTTAGTAAAAGTCATCAGACATACTAAATAAGATAACATTTGCTTCATGCCATAGGATTATTCATATTTCACTTTTGGTCTGAACTGCAAAGGAAAGTCACCCTCAAAGATGCCAATTATATAATGAAGTCAAAATGTACATATACATATAAACACACATACTTATCTTGTTGGGAGAAACATCTACAGAAGAGATGAGGCACACCCCCAGGCACCTCACATCTTCTTCTGCCCTCTTCTGTAGGAATTCTTTCAGTAAAATGATGAGTTGCCTAATCAGTTGTCTTTCATACTCACCTATGGCAGAAACAACTTACCACATCTATCCAACCCTGATGTAACATTTACTGAAGACAAGAAAAAAGCTTTGATTTCAGGTCTCAAGAAGGCATTTTTATCCCAAAGGCTAGTTGTAATTTGCTGACTGGTTTAATAAAAGATATTACGTATAAATACAAGGTTTCCCCAATGTACCTTTTAGCCATTCCTTCTACAGCAATATAAGAACAGCTGTGCTTGACACATACTCAGTATTAAGGACCTATGCCCCTTACAAGTGCTCTTCTTGGACTTGAGCATCTAAACATCCCTAAGCACAGTTAGGCTCTGAATGCAATCTTAAGTACAAATGATGCATAAATAAACATACAAAAAATTCTAGAGAAACTTCTCAGCTCTTTCAGCTGCAAAATGAGTTCCTCAAAAGATTTTTCTGGACATCAGTTCTTGTTCTAAGTATGGTAAAACACAGAATTACATTTTCAGTGCATTTACATTTTAGCTAGACCTCTGTCACTAGTTTACCACACTAAAATCAGACTGAGAATTATAATTTCTGTTTTTATCAACTAGGTTAACTATCAACAGTCATATTTTTGTGGCTGAGCTTTCCCAAAAATACATATTTATGTTCTGCGCAACTACTCTTATGCAAATATCACCAGGAGGAATTAATTGCATGTGTTTCTCTCTCACACTCTCAAGGTAGAGCCTGTTAGGTAGCTACAGGCTGAGCACAGCGTAAGTTCTGTAACAGAAACCTCCACTTTAATGATTTCTAGGTCCCCACAAATTTCAGCTCTAAGAGACTGACCACATATCCTCTGCTGACAGCAGCAATGCCTCAAGTGGGAGTGCTTGGTAATCCCCACCACTGTCCCCTGTGAAGGTTCGCTTGTGCTAGCTCTTTTTGCCTTGTTTCGGCTTTAACCTGGCTCATTTTGATGGATGTGAGTCAGGGACTGCCTATACAAGTAGCTCAGCAATCAGGTCCCTAAGACAATAATGTCTAGAAGTCTGGCAGTGACAACCCTGAAAGTGGGCTCTTCACCGCCCTCCGCAGCTGCCAAAGAGTGTGGAGACCTAATCATTGAAGGTCTTGGTCGTCTTTTCCCTTGTTTTAACATTTTTGCCTTTGAATCCTCTTTAGCACAAGAGCAACAACTGGTATTCTAGTAGCAATAAGTGCTCGGGCAAAGATATATGATTTTGTACAGGAAAGAATAAAAAAGGAAAAATTCAATCTTATAATATGGAGGGTTTATTTTTCCAGCCATTAGTGAGATTATCCAGCTATGGAAGAGAACTGTTTTCGTGCTCCCCCTGAAATTCTTTTCTGCAGCTCATTGAGTTTCTGACTCATTCATTCTGTGCAAAACAGAGTGATTGCAGATTTTAAAAGCCTGTATCTTTATTGCTCTGTGTGTGTTCCCTTTATATTTTTGTTATTGTGGTTGTTGCTAAGCCAAGTGGGTAAAAAGAATGATTTCTTTAATCTATCTGTTAGTCCAGAGCTCATTATGGGCAAATACTGAACAGTATTACATAATTTTCAAAAGATGAAGCCTTTTTATCTCAGATGTGAAAATGTGTGCCTTAACAAAAGTGTCCTTTTTTTTTTCTGCAGGAAAATGTGACATCCTGCTACCTGGAGACAGAGGAACTCAGATTTCTTCCTGCTTGACCTACAAGGGCAGACCTACATAGAGTCCAGTAGACACCTCCCTGGGAGAAGCTGGCAATTTAGGCATGGTGGGAAGACCAAAACACCTGCTTAACACCACAGGGAAAAAAAAAACCCCAACAACAGACAACAACCACCACCACCACCACCAAACACCATGGAGAAAATAAATGACTCATCAAAGCAGCATTTTCAAGTCCCCATTACAGTTTTGTGAGAGTGAGGTGAGTGAGCAGGGGATTGCAGCATTTAATGGTCCCATAGGCCTTTAGCATTGGGGTTTGACTGGCAAGTCAGCACAAGGATGCCAGGGAAGGAAGCTAACTGGTAGCATTGGTTAACAGATGCAGAATAATTCTCCCTGTAGGTTTTCTGCCTCTGAACAGAGGTCATAGCCAGGTGAAAGGGGTGTGCAATGCAAACTACTTTGCAGCAATCTGATGCCAGGTGCTTGAGCTGGAGCTGCATAGCCCTGTGCTTCAGCTTTGGCTGATACCTGAAAAGAATGCAGGAGGACAGAAACTCCACCTATTCTCCATTATATTTCCTTTGTCTGATCATCTTTAGTTTCCTTATCTTCTCTCCACTTCTCTCATAACATTCCTATTTCTTCTCATGCCAAGTGTCTATTTGAACATCACATAGCCAATCTTGACAGTGTCTTTATCACTAAGGTTGCCCAGGACTCCAGAGATCTTTCATTATTTAGTGACAAGTTTCAACATCTTACATTAATTTTGAATGTTATAACAATACTAAATGCTTCACACCAGCTTAGCAAGTACATCAGGGGTACTGTAACTATTTTCAGTAAGGATGGCAGGATTTCTATAATTTCTACCCTTCTTAATGCACAGCTGAACTGAGGAAAAAACATGGAATTTGTCCATTCCATGAAGCAATTTGTCCAAGATCACACTGGACTCCAAAACCTTTATAATCACTGAAATTGAAGTTGCAATAAGATAATAGTGCTACAAATTGACATTAACATCTCTCTTCATTTAAAACAGGCTAACAAAAATTATGCAGATGTTTGACTTGAACATGAATTGCATGATCCTGAGGTAGCCAGGCTACAAGACAAATTACCCTTCTGAAGTGGAAGGACTCTGCATGCACTCACATCCACCAGCATAAACTTGTCTTCCCTCTTCAATACCGTTGAAGCATGATGCCTCAAAAGCTTTGTGCCAATAAATATCCCCAGGATAAGGCTGCTTACAAGTCTCCCATTCATGAAATTCTTTAAATATTCACTGTCGTAAGCAATATTTCAAAGGCATAACAGTAAGAAAATGTGTGCTATTTTACAAGGGTGAGCTAAATGTATTTCTTTTGCCCTGTGCTTAAGATGAAAAGAAACCAGGGAATTAAATGAGGAAGTCTGGGGCTCATTTTATAGCACTGTATGAGACCACAAAAGGGAGAACAGTAATTGCCACTGGTGTGTGATATCCTTTAGCAACCTGACTCAGAGAACACCTCTGCATCTTTGAGTGCCAGTGTTTTATAAAGCCTGCAGGCACATCAGTCTTCAATAAGAGATCTCACCACATTAAAACATTTAAAATTAATTTTAATCCAGGGAATTCAACTCCTGTCTTTAAACCTTTACAAACAAGTTTAAAGCTGCCATGTGCCATAATTCATGGTGGTCTGTAGAGGTTTTTTGTAAGCTGAACAAAGCATAAGAATTGCATGGGGTATTCAGCAAGGCCCAGTTGGTGTGTATAGATAATACACTTAGAGAGGAGTTCTTTCTACCTTTTATAATAGCTACTGTATGTATAAAGTCTACAGGAAAATGTCACTGTGATAACAACTATCCCTTAAGTCAGGCATGTTATAATGAAAAGGCAGTGCTGCTCCTTTACCTGTGTGACAATAAAAGAGCAAAGTAAGTATCCTGTCCTATAGCCAGCACATTGTAATATAGGTGAAGTGTTCCATATATCAGGATGCTGAAATTTGTCTAATTCTGCTGCAAAATATGGGAAATTCTGCTGCTTGGCCTGATGTGCTCCTTATTACTGAAGTATGCAAACAGATAGTGCATGTTCATATCTTTAAGATGAAAAAACACATAATTTCAGCTCTTTTCCAATTTAACTTCACAATCATGAGATATTGTGCTGACAACGAATAGTATGCAGCCAGTATCTAACTGAGCAGGCTCTGTCTTTCAGATTGTTGCAATTTTCTTCCTCTTTGGCCTCATATAGTAAGGCAACACTGACTCCCACCTCTTCTTTATCAAAGACTCTGACCTTCACTACCTGTGATGCTTCAAGCAAGTACTCAGTGCTTTCACTGCTGTTGCTTCATTCGGTAAGACACCATAATAATACTGAGACTCTCCCCTAGAGCTGACCACTGACACTACTACTTATTGAGCTGCCCCCTGTGACTCTGATGCGTTGCTCTTTCACAGCTGTGCCCTGTTGCAATTCCCAAGGCATTGACTCCATTGCCACCAGCAAGTCTCAGCCTGAAGCACCAACTGCTCATTGGACACTACTTGCCATCCTGACAGGCTTTCTGATCCAACTCCCTGCAAGAGTTTGAACCCACGCTCCAGACCTGAAAAATGAAGTGAAAGCTAACAGCCCCCCTAACCCTGCACTAAAAGAAGTGATGGTGTTTTTTAAATGGAAACACTTCTTCAATCCCAGAAAGAAGCAGCTGACATGAAAGGAGATGGGAATCTCTTAAACCTGCTTCCCTGGGGGAATCTTAAGTGAACCCTTATGTTCATTTATTTTCTGTTGGTATTTACATGCTGATTCCAGGCATAATTAAACTGCAAGTTCCTTAGGGCAGAGACTAGCCTTTTGTTCTGTGTTAATTAGCAGTTTATGCAACAAGGCCTCTGTGACTTGACTTCTGAGTGATACAAAAATCAATGTGTTATATTTTTCAGGTTTGGGGGAGGTTCTGGCAGTCTTCACATGGAATAGATTGACAACTGGTTGAGAATAATAATGTATGCACATTAGTGGAATGCTACTGCTAAAATGATAAACAGTTATGATTCAGTTGATGTTAAGCCTTGAATGATCGTATTAAGGATTTTGAGTTAGTAGACTACTGTGATCTAGTCACTCCCATCTCTCCAGGCTTTATTTGAGGCTGTCTGCACAGTTGGTAAAGGAACAATGCATTGATTTATTCACAGTTCATATTTTCAGTGTTTTCTGGAGTGCTTAGGGTTGAAAACATATTTATTTTCCTAAGTTAAAGCTTGGATTCCTGGGGGATTCCAATGGGCTGCTAACTTTGTAATGGCTGCCAGGAGCAGCTACTGACCAAGTGTCTGCTCTTCTGGCTTGGATCTCTGGGTCAGTTAGAACACAGCAAGTATTTTCCAGATAGATTTACAAAAGAGCTACAAGAAGTTCTCTGAGGGGAAAAATAAATAAAATAAGGTGTAATTCAAATTTTCTGTGTAATACCAAAAATTTTTAATTCTGAACACTAGAATTGTTTCAGTTGTTTAACTGGTTCCTAAGAAAAAGTGAAAGAAGAAAATACGCTACATGAAAATTTTCTTTTCAAAGTCAGTTTTTCATTAAAACATTTAAATCATCTGTATTTGTGACAAATAGAAAACACATGGGGATTTAAGTTACTGTTTGCATAATATGTCAGAGGAAGAAATTTAGAGCTTTTTCCAAGCATCAGAGAAATACTAGGAGTTCACAAACTGTCACCAATCTCATTAATCACCCTGAATTTTTAAGTATGTATTTATAACCATGCTAAACAATTAAATCAAAGTTAAGGCTAAAGCTTGCCTGTGAATATGCATATGCAGTATCCGTTTAAGTCAATGTGAGGACAAAATCTAGCTCTTAAGCCTTTTAACTGATAAAGTCCTAAAATAGCTTTACAGGCAAGAATTTCCTGGCAAGACTAGAGTTTTGTAAATCTAAAAGCATGCAGTCATATTTCAATGTAAAATAGCATATAAATATCAAGCCACATCTTGAATTGTAGCCAAATGCAACACTACATCAAGCATGGCTTAGAAGTGCTATATACAAAATTTATGCTTTGTCAAGTTTCTGTATTGGTACATAACAAACAGAAATTTGCAGATACATACATATCATTGTACAAAATTGAAAGCTACTGTTGTCCTTTTCATCTCAGTTATAAGCTGTTTTGCTAAAAGGAGTATAACATTAATTTTTAAAGTCAGAACAGGATGTAAGTAAAGATCCTTTAAAGGGTAGTTTTATGTCCAAGGCCAGGTCTCTGATTAGCTAACTGCCACTGTGTAGTGTCATATCCCACCTGGTTTCTCATGCAACTCAGTCAGTGGCTTTCTGAGTCAAGTAAAGTACAAGTTTGAGTAGCACAAAAGTTTTTATAGAAGCCTTTTATCCCCACTGTTGCCCTATCCTCAACTTGGCCAAGTCTTAAAACCCAGTGATAAAATTTAACACATCAGAAAGTAATAATATAATTAATCTTTCTCAGAAACTTTTCAGTTCCTATTTGGTTATTACACTCAATCTATGTATATCTGTCATTATTTAACATTGAATACACTATAACTTCTCATTTCCTCTCCTAAATCTGAAGTTCAGTGTTATTCATTGCTGGAAATGTTTAGCTTGTGGACCAAGTGATTTCTCTATAGATGGAATTTGAAGACAAGTGCTTAGTCACTGATGCAGCGGACAAAGCACAAGTCAAGTTGGGATGTAGCACTGAGGGTGATGTCGTCATAGTGATAAATCAAAGCCATCTGTGCAGCAGCACTGTGCACATTTGTTAGGGTCTCTGGTTGAAGTCAAAGAGCAGGACTTTGTGGCAGTCAGGGTAGTAAGAGCCAGACTAGTGCTTTATCTATAAGAATTGAAAACTACAAGTGGCACAAGACCAAATGGGAATAAGCTCTGAAGCCAAAGAGAGTACCTGCTATAGTGCCTTCACATAAATGAGCTTTCTTTCCTTGACATAGGTTATCTGATATATGTTCACATTGTCATTCTGTATGATCACTGAAAATACTCATGATGCCCACAGTTTAGCAGTTAAGAATCCTGGAGAGAGAAGACAAAGACAAGGGACATCAGTGAACCTGTTTGGGCTGTAAACTAACTGTGAAGGAGAAGCATAACTGGTGAGATCTAAAGAGGTTCCTTAACTCTGATGCTCAGTGAGCTCCTTCAGCTTGAGCCCACCAATCACTTGGGTGTCAAACTCCCTCAGATCACTGCCTAAACTTCTCAGGTAAATCAAAGCCACTGACAGCTACCTAGAACCAATCAGCAGTGCTTCCAGGGTAGCTTCACAAAGGGATCTTCTGTCTGTGTGTTAGCAGAGGGTAGAGGGTGAAGTGGACTGCTGGAGGTAGTCTCTCCCAACTCATCTGCTCAAAACAACATCAGGGTTTTGCTTTGGGTAAGTCGAGCTTTGGATATCTGTGTGGATGTAATGTCCACAACCTTTCTGGTCTCCCATTTCAATATCTGTTTAGCCTCATGGTGAAAATATTTGTCTTGAATTTCCAGTGTTACAACTTGCATCCATCAGCTCTCCTCCTTCCACCTTGCCTCTCTGAGAAGTGTGTGGCACCATCTTCTTTATACTCTTCCATGAAGCAGCTGCAGACAGCAGTAAGATATGCCCTCTGCCTTCTCATATGGGTGAGCAAACACAGACTTTGGAAGCAGCCTAGAAGGGGGCTGAGTCTAATCACCTCAGATATCCTCAGCTGTGCCATCCCCACTAGTAAATCAGAGCCCATAATGCTGACAGTGGGAAAATAGCATCTCGTTGCTTCTACTCTGTTTACTGAAACAGGACTTCTTATGAGACTGCTTTGTAAACTAATACTTTCCTAAAACAGATGAAAAAGGCCCTTGTATGAATGATCAAGTTCTTATTCTAGGTAGAACTTACTCAAGATACAGAACAACTGCTAATCTTTCCATCAAATTCTAGGAAAAGAAAGCAATTGATTCCCATAAATCCTGCTGCTTATTTGTAAAAGCAGTAGTACAAAAGACCTGGCCTTCAGTGAAAAGGAAGTTAAAGCATATTTTGATTTATTAATGTCTTTCTCTTTCTCTCTTAGAAGAGAGGTGGTTTTTTTTTTTTTGCATTCCTGCAAAACAGTATGCACCAACACACTGAGAGGCTTAAAACATATATAACAATTCTGGATTATTTTCTTTTTTTTTTCTCTTTGAAAAAGTAGTATCTTCTTGAAGAAGCTTCTATCAAAAACACTGGTCACGGTTATGTTCCATCTTCCACACACACCTATCTGTTCCAGCATTCAATATTTAGAACATCATAACTTCCTTAAACAAATGCAATTCATTTTATGGAATAAGTGAAAGTTCTCTATTGATTAGTTAGTTAATTACAATGTAAATTTGTCTGCCAACTGACCTCATTTTAAATACCAAGGCATGGAGGGTTTTCTTTGTCTTTCACAACTGTTTGTTTAAGAATGGCTTAATTCTGTCAGATCCACTGAGGCTTTCTTGTCTAACTCTAGTGAAAGTGAGAAAAAACTCCACATGTTTGAGTCTGAAGGCTTGTGCAAACAATGGCATTGTGCAAAAAATGGCATTGATGAAGATTCATGCCATTTATAAGTATACATCTACATATATGTACAGACACACAGAATATGCACAGAAAACCTTTAAAAAGGGTTAGGGAAAAATTGCATTTCAATAAGGTCTAGATTAAAAAAAAATCACTTATTAAAATTTGGTTTAATAACATTCAGTTTTAGTATTTTTATTATTATACAGCTTTTAAAAAGACTTTTCAGAAGGTCTAATAATTCAAGAAGCTATAGAAGCCCCTGCATGTCGGTCCCAGCACAATTCACGCATCTCTTCCACTTATGACTTGGGACATTCATTGGTTTGTTACTGTTATGCAGACATGTCATCATATAGCTACTGTTTTTCTTTACTGTTTAAAAACCATGTGAAGGTTTCTGAGAAGGACACTTTCTGATGGCATGCTCAGTTGTGTCCTCAGTCTTGCTGTTCTTTCAGAATCCAGCTTGGTCAGTGTGTTGTCTCGGATTCAACAGCTGGCTTGAAAGCTCTTCCCTTCCTCACCTTTGGCAGCTCATTTCTATTGCTGAAAAGCAGGTCACTGCTCCCTCAGAAGTGCTGAAGCAACAGTTACATCACTGTAATAACTCAAGTGCCATTTTACAACAACTTTGTGTGTTGGTGGGGTTCTGTTTGTTTGTTGTTTTAAGGTTTTAAACCCAGTTTAGTGGCTGGTGCAACTCCAGAGAATTAAACAAGCACAGCTGAGGAAGTGATCGGTTAGAGCTATGGGGCAAGAGTAAGCAGCAAATGCAGGAACCTCTTAAATCAGCTGTCACCTGAAAAAAAAGTTCCTGTAACTACATTGCTGTATGATGTGCTGGGGGAGTAGAAGAGTATTTTTATGAATATAGCTGCGGTGATTCATGTGTTTGGTGTTCTGGAATGTGTTGAGCATATGGTATTGCAGGCTTTATGTAAGTGACCTTGCAAGTTTGTATTTTTAAATCTATTATGGAACAACTAATGAATAGGTTCTGATTTCTCCTTCCTACTGGTATAAATCTTGAGTTTCTGGTATGCATACTGCTTGGGGCAGATCCCATAACCATTCCTGTAGGACAAGCATTTCTCCCATCCTAATGGAAGATGAGTTTGCCACATCTCTTGGGAGATTTTTGCTCCTAGCATATGTTTCTTTGGTTGTTGGGTTTTTTTTTTCTGTGGGAAGAAAATATGTGAGCCATGATAGCAATGAAGAGATGTACTGTACACAAAGTCTCATCATTTTCCAACAGCACAAATAAAGTAGGAGTCACCCCACTGTTCTTATTCCTTGACAGATATAAGACTGTGATGATATCAGTGAGTGACAGCCTACCAGGGAGAATTACTGAACCCAGAAAGTCCCTCATCTCTTGTGCTGTGCTAGTGGACATTTCCACTGTGGGATTCTGGTTTGACATTCAGAGGATGCTGTGCTGAAGAAAAGAATTTGGTCAGGATTTATCACTTAGATTGTCGACCAGCTTGGCAAAAACCTGGTGCTGACACCCAAGGCCCAGCTGAATCTTTCTCTTGAATTTTCATTTAGCAGCAGGGGAGCCGGCGTGTCATGGCACAAAACACTTTTCATGGGAACCATAAAGGCACTAATGGCACATTGCAGGCAAACACATTTCTTCTGTATTGCACTGAAATTCCTACACTAGGCACTTAATCATTATGTACTGTGCTTAACTTGCTTGTAAATAGTGCCCTAAAAGTGTGATAACTGTATTTTTTCACTATAAATAGTTAATTTGAAATATCACATCGAATGGTGTTGAAGGCTTTTAACTCAAAGGCCTCAGTTAGTACTTTGTGGAGTTCTGGACTCCCTTTGGTGACACATATGGTCTGCAGGGCCTCAGATGCAGAAATTGATCAGAGGAGCTCTTCCAAAATAATTATTCCTCTGAGCCATTCTGTAGGCACTAATCCAAAATGTAAATGAGCATGTTCCAGAATAATTACTCTACTTACAAAGCAGGGTAAATATCCTAAAATGAAATAATTTCTATGCCAAATTAGATTTTCTTTATAGAGAAGTCATTGTGTAATACAGGAACAGCTAGGAAATATGTAGACTGTGTGAAGATTTTGATTACTCATATAATCCTACTGTCAGTAATTTCTCTAAAAAATCTTATATTTCTACATTCATACAGCCTTTTAGAGTCTGTTAGGTTGCTAGAAGCACATCTACAAAGTTAGATGATTATGTCAGATGTAAAAAATAAATCGGGTTTGAGTCCCCATGTTTGCATGTTTACTATGGAGATAAGGGTTTTCTTTTTAGTTTGAGTACTGCACATCTAATGTAATGAACTAGTTTACTTGCTTGAATGATAAATTGACTAAGGCCCTGTTTAGCTGAACATTTATTTTTGTGTCAAAGTGAGTTCACACGTCATATTTCCCCATCTGTATGCTCTCCTATTGTACAGTTGCACAGTGAATCGGACTGAGAAACTGATAACCCAGAAATACACACTGAAAAATTATATCTTTTCAATCTGTATTAATTCCTCACTCCACTTTAGGAGCTCTGTTTGGCACCTCACACAGTTGTAGCACATGTGGTGTGCAAAAGGAAATGAATGGCAGACTGGCAATAACAATCCATGTTCCTTCTATTTTCTTGGAGCCTTCCACTGCTTTAACTAAATGTAGAAAATTTCCTTCTGTTAAAGGTGGCCATGAATCATTTCAAAAGCAAAAATCAGTGTGGGTCTGTGTGTGTGTGCATATCCAGTTGCTGTCAACCAGTTCAAAGGCACAGTTGTGAAACAGGATTATATTACTTCATCCGCTTTCAGTATATATATTAATTAGTGTTGTATTTAAAACTATGTTAGCTTTTATTTGTTTTCTTACAATATACTATGCTGACTTGTCAGTATTTTAGCTTCTTTTCCCCATGTCCTCTCAGAGTTTTGTTCAGGTCTCTACAAGTAGAATGCCCTGCTTGAAATTATAACACCACAGTTCTAATTATTTGCATGCAAAATTAAAATGCAAGAGAATAATTATGCCAAAAATGTTCTCTTGTCTAGACAAAACCTTTTAAGTTTGTCAGGATGGGGGAAGGCCTCTGTATTTGTCTCCAAGAAATTCTGCACACCTACCATGAAGAACAAGAACCCCAAGGACAACACCTCTCAGACAAGTCAGACGTGATGGTTATCCCCACACAAGCACCAAGACTTAGTTTTTGATAGTGTCAGACTGACTACTCACACATAAGGCCATCGTGTTCTGGTTCGTGGCTTTGCTTCATACCTGACTTTTGCATCAAAAATGACTGTTTATTATTAATCACATTTTTTCTTCAACCAGGCCAAAACTTTCAAGTAATAAAAGACAACTGGTCTGGAAATACATGGATATAACAGGTCCAGTCCCACTGTAAATCTAATATTCAGAGAAGCCTTTAAGATAGAACAGTTGCCTGTGGAAAGAACCCTGAAAACGTCTTCTCTAAGGCCTCTTGCTAATTAAAGAGCTGAAATTCAAGCAGCTACAACCTTAGAAATGTTTCATGAATGTCGGGGCACATCTTTGTGCAGGTGCCAAATTTTTGAATATATAACTTTTCCATTTCCAGGGATGTGAATGTGAAAATGCCTAATAAGTAAGCCTTGAGCCAAGTGTAAATGAGACAGATGAAAAAATCTGGCTAACTCAAGAGGCTTTTTGATATTTCTCTCCAGAAGACATCTATAAAACACTGCATTTTAGGACCAAGGCTTTTTATCGTTCCTAGAGCGTTAGCAGGAAGACCATAGTAAAAAGCTGGCCCAATAAATCATTATGAAAAATCGCTATGGAGCAGACACAGAAGCCAAATTAAAAACAGGACTCTCATCACTTTCATTAAGAGTCATATTTTTTTAAATGCCTGCAGGGCAGTGCTTCTTTTACTTTTTTCCTAAGACTAAATCTTGGTTCTGCACACAGTTAACTCCAGACAAGCACACACAAACACTTACAGACAGCTGTATTTTAATATGTACACGTACCTGGAACAGCAGAAATTTTACATGCCATGTCTTGTGTAACATATTCTGTCCTCAAGCTTAAGCAGTCTTTCCAGGAATGTGAGTACAGGCTGTGAAGTTACTTCCATGACTATAAGGTACCATAAACTGGGTCAAATGATGGGTGGCCGTGGTCCAGTGTGCGGGAATCATATGCCTGATGTGCATGCATGTGGCTGTGTTATGGGGGCATCTCAGGGCACTGTATGTCACATGCTGAGAGGGCAAGAGAGAAGTGAAGACTGTGCTGCTGGTCTGTGAGATCCCCGTGGAGACACGATGTAACCAGGGAACAAAATAACTGGCTCCTTTCCAGCTAACAAATGCCGAACACCAGCTGTATCCTGAAGTAGGGAAGTAACCATGGCACCGCCCTCTATACTCATCATGTTGTCTTGTTCAGGCAAGAGATCATCTATGTACAAACTCAGGGCTGACAATTTCTGACCTTTAAATCATACCAGAAAAATCCCTCCTCCTGCTCTGTCCTTTTTTAGAGGGGAGGTTCTTGAAAGAAAAGTTAACCCTCCGGCCACATGGCATTTGAGAGCATGGACTTTGCAATAGTGTTTGAATATGACCCAGAATGATGAGACATTATCTAATAGAGAGGACTCAGTTCTGAAGGGTATAAGAAGCAGAATTTGAAATTAACTTCCTCCTATGAGGATGAGCAGTTAAATACCTCCCTGACATCTGATCCCATCAGACCTCAGAAGCTAAGCAGGGTCAGCCCCAGTTAGTACTTGGGTACAAGTACAAGGATAGTAATTTTACATTTTTATTTAAATTTCTGGTTTTATTGCACCCTTTAAAATAATTTCCCAGCCTTTTTAAAGACTGAAGTTCTACTCTTACACTGAACAGATCTGCATCCCACCATTATTGAGAGTAGGTCAGTTTGTCAATTCTGTGATCATTGCAACAGTTTTTGGGCAGCAAAATCACTGTAAATACTGTAGGACTGTGGCCAATCAATAAAAAGGTACTTCTCTACAGGTTTCCTTGGTAAGGTAAAAGAAAACTAGTGAGCCAGAGTAGAGAAATTCATACCTCATTGTAGATCAGGCTGAGCGCTATAACTTTCTAATCCTCTTAAAATGAACTAGTTCATCTCTGAGAATGTCCATTACCAGATCAGTGATTTCTTCCCAATCCTCAGGGTAGGGAAGTGCTTCAGCCAGACCTCAGTTCTGCTGTGAGGTGAAAGAAAGCAAGCAAGCATTGTTCTTCCTCTTCCTTGCTTTCACAGAGAAGACACCAATGTTTTGGGACTGGAAGAGAACCCAGGGAACCAAGACCCCAAGATTCCAGGAGACCTTCGGTGAACTGGAGTTGTCCACCGAGATGTCATTGCCTCTGCTGCCAGACAATACGTTTATCAGTCCCAGGTGTGCCCTGGCCTAGAGCTCATCTGGGTCAGTCTCAGGTCATTGTTGTTTTTGAAAAAGCCTGCTTAGACACAGGAGCCTATTCTGGTCCTACCAGACTTTTTTTGGGAAAGCATCAGTCCATTTTGTCCAAGGTCCATACAGAACAAAAGGCTTCCAAGTTCCATGATGGACTCAGCAACTCTAAACTTTTTCTGAAGGGCAGAGCAAAATTTTGGCTTTGTGCAGGTTTCTGTCTTTCCCAGATCTCTCAGATCTTACTTTATTGTATTTATGGCATGGGAATTACCATTGATCCACAAATGGTTTGTCATCCCAAGTCTGAGAGCAAATGTTTCAGAAAAAGGTGAACAAAACCCCAGAATGAACAGATGGAGAATAATCTATCCATGGGGGTAATATGAACCTAACCTCCACTAACTGATAGTTCTCTTATGCTGTTACATGCCATAGGTATATCCTGTACATTACTTATCCTGTCTAATTAACTATGAGTGTTCCTATTATCTGTATAAAAGTTGAATCATTTTTCAAATCCTGCTGAGCCCCTTGCTTCAACTATCTTTTAGCAAGCAGTCCTAACAGATAATTACACCTTGCACAAAGAGCATTTCCTTTAAGCCATGTTTAAAGGTGTTGCTTCCCAATTTCACATGCCATCCCCTTTCTCTTCTGAGACTCATAAAAGAAGTCTCCCCATTTACACTCCCTCTGTTTAAATTTCCAATATTTTATTTCTGTCACTTGTTATCTCTCACTTGTCTCCTTCCTAGCATGAACTATCTCACGCTCTCACAATACAGAGATTTCTACTTAATCCTCATGAGTTTAACTCATTGCTACAAAAGTTCAATTCAGGCTTTGTTTTGTTTTGCTTTGTTGTTTTTAGATGTGACTACCAACATTTGGCATACTCTCAGTTTATCTAACTATATTCCTCTCCATCTTCCTGTCTATCTTAGCATTGTTTGATATCTACTACTGATGTCGCATTACGAGCAGAGATTTTCATTGCAGTTCAGATGGTAAAAAAATGTTTTTCCTGCATGCTGACAGGAACTTTTGTTTCCAGCAGTCCCTAGAAGCTCTGTTTAATCCAAAACAGATAACATTATTTGTTATACATAGCCACAATTATAAAAATTCTGTAACAGCCTTTAATAAATACACTTTGGATCTCAGGACTGTGTGCTTTTCTATTAAGGACTGTTTGGGTTTTCAACAAAACATTTTTATATTGAAATTCAACTTTTATTTCAAATTTTCTGCCCTTCTAGAACATCATTCAGTGGTAACCTTTCAGTCTGTATTAAGATCACATGAAATTGTGACAAAAATAAGTGTGTGTGTTTGTGCCTGTCTGTGTGTGAGAACAAGACAGAGAGGGAGAGAGATGGCCAGTGCTGCAGAGTTCGATCTTTTCCCCAGGATGAAGAGTGCTGAGACTCAAGACTCTGCTCTGAGTGCCAAAGTCTATGAATGGTTCTCCTGTCCATCTGGAGTTCAAATAAAAGCTGAAATTATCTAAACTGCTCAAACATCAAATTTTCATACAATTTGCAATTCTCTTTTCTTTTTTGTCAGTCTCATCCCCTGGAATCTGCAGTTATGATAAGACTTTCAGAAACAGACATTTTTTTTCCAAAGGCAGCACTTATTTTCCCCTATTACATTCATCACAGCATTTTATAATTCTAATTTTGACTATTGCTCCAATTAATTTATTGGTTAATGAAGAACTGCTTTCTCTGGTTTTGATGTCATGAACATCCCTATGATATTTATGAAAGAAATATGCAACATTTAGTGATGTCACATTGGCTGGTACAGAAACTGATTTCAGTACTTTATGTCGTGTTTCTATCCTTCTTTTTTTATATACCTCACAACTGTTACCCCAAATCTAGTTACAGAATTGTGCTAGATTTCATTTTTGAAGGTTAACTATTATTTGTAAAGAGAACACAAACTTCTTCTGGCAACCTTCTTGCTTTTCTATTAGAGTTATATTTCAATAGACATCCTAATATTTACATGCTTAAGGGACCACAGCAGCATTTTTTTTATTGGTTTTGCTTTGTAGCTGGCTAAATAAGAATTAGGAAAAACTGGCAAGGTATGTGAGTTCATGGCTGTTTGTTTAGAGGGGTTATACATGGAGAAACCGGTTGCTGTACAGCTGGCAGCAAAATGGACATGATTCAATGAGTCTCTGTTGCCAAGACAGGGCTCAGCAGCAGGGATGGCAAAAGTGTGCCCCAGACATATGACACCTTTCAAGAAGGAAGTACCCTAAGAGGAAAGGATGGGAGGAAGGCAAGCAGCTGCTCCGAGTAAAGAAATTAAGGATCAACAAGTATGTATAGCTCATGCCACCGGTTGTCTGGGAGTGGTCAAATGGTGATGGAGGTGGGTCTATTACAAGCTTAGTTTGCTTTTGCTAACAGCCATGCAAACGATATCTGTAACTGTAACACAAAATAACTTGAAGAGGGAGTTGTACTGCAGTGGAAACCTCATGCTTCCTCAAATGCCTAGGCAATACTACAAATACATTTAGAGTACAGACTGTGTGGACTCACAAAGCCCCTGAACACCCCCAATCTGCACACTTACAAATACAGAAGGAATTTCCCTAACAATTTTTTCAAGTTGTACTTCATAAGCTAGAGGACAAAAGCTGGCATTATGACCTTACAGGGTGTAAGGCACCTTCCTCTTTCCAAAGGTGCTGTCACGTGATGTGAGGCCTCCATGAGTTTGAGCTCAGCAGGTTTCACCTGGTGCATTCATGTGGTGCATGTTTGGCATTGCATCATTCAGGTTTTTAACACTTGTGTAACAATATCTAGTACATTGCTATTGTTAGCACTGAGCTGTCAAGACGGTTCTATGTGGAAAACAGAATGCCATGTTTCCTCCACATCATGTTGGGATTTTCTCCCACAGTATTTTTCTCTAGCCCTCAACAAACCCATGCCCTCAATCACCCCAGATTTTGGCAATGTGTGTCTTTATTGTCATAACAGTGGTGGCAGTTCCTCATGTCTACAAATGCCACATGCACACATACAAGTTAAGGTTGAATTTTATCTTTCTAGAGGAGAACTGATGAAGATTTCATTTTCACTGATGGTTGGCTTGCCATCCTCACTCTTGAAAGAGAGAGTACCAAAATGAAGACAGTAGAACATGAGCTTCTGGACGTTGTGTATATTACATGTATAAGCAGCACATAACTTGGTTGACTGGACTTCAGAAGCTGAATCAGCCAAGTTTTGCAGCTGCAAACCCTAATGTAATTTGATAGGAACATACTGTCCTCTAACTTCTAACCTTTTCAGGTGCAATCATACCTAATCCCCCTTTGAATGGTAAACTGGTGTATTGCAAGTGGACACAAATTCTTAACCACCTCTACACCAGCTGGGTGTACTCACTATCTACATCTGCAGTGCTAGTGGGCCTTTTCAGATGCAGATCTTCTGTTTGTGCTTTCCTTGTTTTTCCAGGCTCAAGGGTACATGTGGTGAGTTTGTTAGAGCAGAATCTGCAATTCTCCTTTGCCCCAATTCTTTATGCATGAAGCTTTCATGCTATGAGTGAACAAGTCTCGGCTTCAATCCCTGATTAAACCTGGCAAAGTGACAGAAAAGAAAGAAACTTAACTGGAATTTGCTGATTAC